>CALYLW010002835.1:0-27272 GCA_944989445.1 Ampullaceana balthica | reverse complement strand
GTCCCCCTTAGCCACAGATATTTACCACGTAGACGGGTAAAAGACTTAGCAACGCTGGGTTGTTTTCTTTCAACATAAGTTTAATGACATCCAGAAGCTTTGAACATATTTATGGTACAGTACAATTGGCAGTTTACAGTTGATGCTCATACCATCCAGAGTCCTCGGCCCAGCTTGACCGGATTGGACCACGTTCACAAAAACTCCACACTCTATCGTACGTCTTTCACCTGCTACTACTTGGCAACTTAACACTCTCCCCGCGACACACAATGTGACCCCTATTATACCCCCGTCTTGCCCGACCGGTTTTGACTGGACAAAATCACCATGTCTCCCTTTGACCGTGGTCCTGTCAATTCATTACAACTTGCACGTACCTTGAGTTCACTTGCCCCCGTTCCACGAGGACAAGTGTTCACAGCCCCATTTATGCGTAGTCATCCCCACACCACAACATCTGACCGTAACACCCCCCTCCTCACGAGCGACCTTAGCAAGAATGTCGCGAGTTTATAAACATAAGGTCTTGAGGTTTTGGTGTGTCATGATCTACTAATAATATATCCCATACTTACACACACAGGCATTTCAATAATATATAGTTATTTTAACAATATTTAACAATTGCAATGTGCACTATATACAGAATTTTCACCAGTAATATGCTAGCTTCCAAAAATATTAGTTCACAATAGTGGTGTATATTCCCAAATACATAATAAGGAATCGTTTTATTTACATTGTGGAACTACCCGGTTTTCGTACCTGCGTACGAGTCTAGTCCTATACTACCTCGCTTTCGAGGGTAGCAAAAATGTTAACGATATATATACATCAATATACAAAAAAATAAATAAATTTGTCACATTTGAAGTATTAATATTCTTCACATACAAAAAAAAATCTTGGTATGGTTAAATGACTTAAATGACACCCATGTTTCACAAGCAAAGAATCTCATGGTTCAATGATTTAGATGATCCCCATGTTTTACAAGCGAAGAAAGTCATGGTTCAGTGACTTAATTGCTCAACATGTCCCACAAACAATGAATGGCATGCTTCAATGGTTTAATTGCTAATCATGTGTCACAACAATCACTATCCACCCAATTTTCTGTCCCTTTTCATTAATACTTGCATCTGTATCTTTATGGGACATGTTATGTATGTTTTCTGTCCCCATAGCAGGATCTCGTATGTATATTTATCGTCCCCCCTACTGGGACCAGTTATAACCACCAGTTAATGGGTTACAAATTATCATATTCATAATCATAACATAGTCATCGGCAAAATTTTCATGAATCAAAAATTTCATCATCATAACATATAATAAATACATATTATCAATGTTATACCAAATGCCTGAGGGCTCCAAACATGTTGTGCTTACATAATCAAAATGTGTCGTGCACATAAGAATTGTCTTATCAATTCATATAATAGTAATACTGGGAATTGGTCGCTCAGACCCCCCAAGTAAATACAAAAATACATTATCATAACTCCTCATAGTTATCAACACATAGCAGCCTCATCATCCTAATCAAAACATTATCATCATAACAACATCTCTTATCATAAAATTTGGACTGAGGTCTCCAGTGCACAAAATTTCTTATATGATCAACACATTTGTCATGAACATACGAACCACTTTATTTCATTTCACAATGATACTGGTACAAGGTCACTCAGACCCCAACTTCAATCCCAAAAATATTATCATTATTCTTCATAATTTTCAACAAATTATCATCAACATAGAAGATACAATACCAATTCCGTGTTATTTACGGCGCCCTCCTATACCGTAATACTCAGACAAATTCAATGTATGCATCAAAATAACAGTCATTGTTTTTGATGTTGGAACATTTCGTATCTTTCCCATTCTAAACAAGAAACGACCCTTATTAGCATTACCAAGAGCGTACCCTAAAATTTGGTAACTACTATCATTTGTCATTGTCCCAGGCTTAATTATTAGCTATTTTAATCATTCTTGTACTCACCCCTACAAAATCTGTCAGTATACTGGTAGTCTTAGTGGGACTAAAATCAGTCTTTGTCTGTCCCACTCCCATTGCCACCTCTATCCTCTGCGATCCTCCCTGTCGCTACCTCTATGACTTTTTCGGTTAAGTATACCTCCGCCTCTGAAATTTCCCCGATCACTCCTGTCACCACCTCCACGACTTATCATGTTAGCTTTACCTCCGCCCTTGAAATCTCGCCAATAACTTCGGTCACTACATTTGAATTTTCCTCCCTGACCTCTTTTGAATTGTACTCTTTGACCCGAAGGGCTGACCATTGCGTCCAAAATTGTACCAACGCACGAGCTAACCACCCAATTAAGTGTGTTCAACCGGACCCCAATTATTAACAAAACCAATATTCTCAACAAACCGGCCGTAAGCCTGTCCAGTGAGTATTTGTCCGTCATGGTTTTATGCATTCTGGCCAGTCTAGGTCGCACTGTGTCATTGTTATTGTTTCTGTGTAGCTCTTTGTTTGCCCTGTTGTGTCCTTGGAGGTTATACGCGTCACCTTTGTTCAGCAACTCACACCAGTGTCTAGCTGAGCCCCCGTCATATTGTTGTATGGCTCCACTGTAGGGTTTCTTTTTAAGTTGCTTGTTTTTATCCCTAAGTGGGCTATCTGCTCTTAGCTCAGTAGCTTCAATATCCTCCTGATCTCCATCAAAAAGTTTGCTATACTCTAGAAACTCAGTAGTACACTCAATGTTTCCATCATTATCTTCATTATTTCCCTTACATTCAAAACATTTTGCCTCCGAGGTTAATGTTACTACTGTGACCACGGTGTGTTCAGTGACCTTCGCCCCATCTTGCATATCTAGGTCACTACTTTTTTTTTATTCATATTAAGTAGAATTTCCCTCTTTCGAAATTGTACTTCTTTGGTCCACTTTTCGTGAGGTTTTTCAACTATTGTCCCAAGCATCTTGGACGCTCTATGCACAATCACTGTCATGTCTGTATCATTACCAGTTAATCTTTGCGTTAATTCAGTCCTTTTCTCTTCCTTTTCAACAATGATTCGCCATAAGTCATTTATGTCTTCTTTGTTATGTGCTATAGTCAGTGTTAACTCATTATTCTCCTCTTCTTCTCGAGTTAGTGTGTCTTTAATTTCCTTTAGCTTCCACTGTAAGTTTTGCAAACATTCATCTTTCTCAGTCACCGTCTTATTCAGCCCTGATATATTTTGTTTTGCAATGATTAAGTTTAATTTCATCTCTGCTAGTTTTTCATCTTTACCCCTGACTATTTTTATTAGGCTAGCGTATACGTTGTCCATCTCGATACTTTTCATTTTCCAGGTCATGGACTCAACTTCAGCTTCATTCAGTTTTATTATGTTCTCTCTCTTCCATTCTTCTAATGATTTTTCCATTTCGGTTAAGGCCTTACTCAGATCTGCTACGTTGTTTTGTGTACTGATTAGGTTTCTATTCATTTCTGTGTTTTCTATCTCTTTTCCTTTTAGTTCCCTCTGTAATTTTGCTAATAATTCACCTTTTTCAGCTTCAGCCTTCTTCAGCTCTGTTACCTTTCTATCTTTGTCCTTAGTTATTTTAAGCCAGCTGGATTTTTCTTCATCATTTTGAGCCAGTAGTTTGTACATTTCGGCAATTCTCATTCTTAAGTTCATTGATTCAACTTCAGTTTCCTCTATTTTTAATCTGTGTTTGATGTCAACTTTTTCGAGATCCGTTAGACTAGTTTCAACCTTGTTCAATGTTGACTCTAGTTTACTTACTGTCTCTTTGTGTTCCTTTAATTCATTCTCTCTAAGGGTCAGATTATTTCTCAATTCACTAATGAGTTTATTACTTTCTTCCCTGGCTATCTCGCCAGCTGCCGGTTCTGCCACCTTAACTTCTTTCGTTACATACGGCTCTTCCCAAAATAAGCTGGCTATTCCATATAATTCTTCCTGACAGTTACTCTCGTTACTTTTTAAAGCTCCCTGTTTAATTCTACGTTTTCTTCTTTTCTCTTCATCATTTTCTAACATTTTCTCCTGTCTCCTTTCGTATTGTCGCTGCTTCTTTTCATCTTTTTTCTGTCGCAGTCTCTGTCTTTCTTCGTTTTGTCTCAATGATTCTTTATCTTCTTGCTCCCACTTTAACCGTACCTCTTCAATTTTTTTTAACCACCAGCTATCTTCCCTTTCACCCTTTTCCTTCCCTTTATTAGCAGTCACTACATTAGTTAATTGACCCTGCTTTATCTTCTTTTCGTTCTTATGTGTGCTCCTTTCTAAAGTATCACTAGCATAATAATTTATTGTATCATTTGCTTCCTCATATTCCACTCGTGTGATTTTCTCTACATCTCCGATTCCTTCAGTCTTCTCATCACAATCATTCTGAACTTCTATTTCTTCCGATTTAATTTCACCCTTTGTCCCAGCTATTAAGGCGTTTATAACTGAATGATCATCTCTCTTCTCTGGCTCAGGAGTGTTTTCCTTGGTCTCTTTTCCTACCGCCCCCATCCTAATTTCATCTCTGACTTGTTCGGCATAATTCTTTTCAGGTTCTACCACTTTATTGTCTGTTTCTTTAACATTATTTTCAGGTTTTACAGGGTTCTTGTCCGTTTCTTTACCATTGTTGACATTTTCAACAACTTTCTTGTCCGACTGCGTAATCGTTTTCCCCCTTGCTAATTCTTTCCTGACTTTTCTTCCTTTCTTTTTGCTAGCGGCAGCAGTGTCTACCGAAATTTTCCTAGTAGTGGAATTCAAATCGCTTTTGGAAAACTTTTTATTCTCAATTTCGGCTACCCCTTTTTGACATTTCAACTCCAGTTTCTCAGTCACGTGTTTGGTTCTCGATTTATATCTTTTCTTTGGTCCCGAAGTGGTTTGAGTAGTTAGAACGTTATTATTTGTACCTATCTTGTCTGCCTCTTTACCTCCTCTATACATTTTGTCGGCCATTTCTAGTTCTCTTTGTCTCTCCATTTCTAACCTTCTTGACTCCTCCATCCTCCTTCTAGCCCTTTCTTCTCTTTCCTCATCTTCCTCCCTCTTCTTTCTATCTCTTTCCTCATCTTCCTCCCTCTTCTTTCTATCTCTTTCCTCATCTTCCTCCCTCTTCTTTCTATCTCTTTCCTCATCTTCCTCCCTCTTGTACGCCTCTATAACCCATCTCTTTGCCTCCTCCCCTTCAAATCCCAGCTCCCGGGCACTTTGTTTCAGTTTTTCTACATTAGGCAACCACATTTTAATATTTCTATATTAATAGTCACTCTACGGTCCCAATATAAAATTCGTCCACCGTCTTTTGACTCTCACCTTTAAACTCAAAATGTTCTAACTATCTAATATATATTACAATATTTTACAATTCAAAATTTCATCAAAAAGTACTTACTATCATGGGAAATCCACACTCACATAATAATCATACATAAGAAAACGCATTACACCAGGGCAGTATCAATATCCATAGGTAAGAAAATCACAAAGTCACTGACTTCACTGTCACGTATTACTGAGGTTGTAACCTCGAAGTTGTCCAGGCTGTAGTCAGCTTCTGTGTTACTGTCTAAGTTAGTGTTCGTTATTCCTCCGATGCTCTTCCGGGTGTAGTCTGTATGGCCTCCCTTTCTGCGTCTGTCTGCAATTCCACTACTACGGCTGTCTACAACACCACTGCAACGGCTGTCTGTAACACCACTGCTACGGCTGTCTGTAACATCACTGCTACGGCTGTCTGTAACATCACTGCTACGGCTGTCTTCAACACCCCTGGTCTCGTCGTTACGAGGTGTAAGCCCTACGCTCTCGTGATGATCTTGCTATCGGGATGGCTAGTACGGCCAGTTCGTTGATGTGTTTTTCGTCGTTTCTCCTTTAGTGACGTGTCTTGATGCACTGCGTCTTGGCTCGGTTTTTCGACGGGGCCCCCACTGTGGCGGAGTCGTTGTCTAGGGGTTGAGGTCCCCCTTAGCCACAGATATTTACCACGTAGACGGGTAAAAGACTTAGCAACGCTGGGTTGTTTTCTTTCAACATAAGTTTAATGACATCCAGAAGCTTTGAACATATTTATGGTACAGTACAATTGGCAGTTTACAGTTGATGCTCATACCATCCAGAGTCCTCGGCCCAGCTTGACCGGATTGGACCACGTTCACAAAAACTCCACACTCTATCGTACGTCTTTCACCTGCTACTACTTGGCAACTTAACACTCTCCCCGCGACACACAATGTGACCCCTATTATACCCCCGTCTTGCCCGACCGGTTTTGACTGGACAAAATCACCATGTCTCCCTTTGACCGTGGTCCTGTCAATTCATTACAACTTGCACGTACCTTGAGTTCACTTGCCCCCGTTCCACGAGGACAAGTGTTCACAGCCCCATTTATGCGTAGTCATCCCCACACCACAACATCTGACCGTAACAAAACTCGTCACAAAACTTAGACGACCCCCCCCCAATATGATGTCACAAAGCTGTGGACCCCACCCCCCTTAAAAGTGGTATTTGAATTTGAAAATGAGCATATTTCAAATCACATTATTGTCATTTTAGTATGTATTTAGTTTAGTGTAAGGTTGCACTATAATATCACACGTGTGAATCCATGTAAAATGTCATAAAATAAATAGTAAGAAATCGAATATTTAAGTGGAACTTTGATTTAAAGCAGCGTGTTTTGACGTGACGTCACAATTCTTACCCCCCCCCCTTTCGTCACAAAAGTGGGGATCTCCCCCCTCCACCCTAGGTGCGTGACGTTTGTTATGTACTCACCCTTCCCAATAGTTCAGAGATTTCAAATTTATGTTCTAAAATTGAACCTAAAAGCTTGTGACCTTTTATACTAGTAATGCTTTCATTCCTTTATTTTATTAAACACTGCATTGTCATGAAAATCTTGTAGACTTCATTTAATTTTTTTAGTGCTATTAACAAGAATAAAATGTAGTTGCCCCTGTGGTTGGTTTGACACAATGATTAAAAAACTCCTAGAGACGAGCGGGGCATAACTCTTAGAAAGTCTTTTACATTTCTTCTTAATCAATGGCCTTTCAACTATTTTCATCTAGTGGACAGCGATAGTGTGATTTATGTTCTTCGGCAACTGTTCGACTTTCCTTCCTTTCCCCTACCATCCACCAATGCAAAGTTCAGATATATGTTTCTGTATACTCTGGTCTGCTTGTGTCCTCCAAACCTTGAAAAGTTCACTCTCAATAGCAGACGACATACCGCGCGATGGATCACACCATTCTTTTCCGACCAGTCTCCTTGCGACTGCGCAAACGCGGTCGTAGCGATATGTCAGTGTTAATAGCCTGCCATTAAAGTCATTAGCAAAAACTTTATTACAGGCGCTTGAAATTGTCAACAGTAAACTAAGGGTCTGGGTAAATGGAATCTACACTGTTTTATTTAGGCAAGATTGGTGATGATGATCATGGTGATTTTCTTGGCCGGCAGCCGGCAAGAGTAGTGTACTCATACAAGAGTAGTGTACTCATACAAGAGTAGTGTACTCATACAAGAGTAGTGTACTCATACAAGAGTAGTGTACTCATACAAGAGTAGTGTACTCATACAAGAGTTGTGTACTCATACAAGAGTTGTGTACTCATACAAGAGTTGTGTACTCATACAATAGTAGTGTACTCATACAATAGTAGTGTACTCATACAAGAGTTGTGTACTCATACAAGAGTTGTGTACTCATACAAGAGTTGTGTACTCATACAAGAGTTGTGTACTCATACAAGAGTTGTGTACTCATACAATAGTAGTGTACTCATACAAGAGTAGTGTACTCATACAATAGTAGTGTACTCATACAAGAGTTGTGTACTCATACAAGAGTTGTGTACTCATACAATAGTAGTGTACTCATACAATAGTAGTGTACTCATACAATAGTAGTGTACTCATACAATAGTAGTGTACTCATACAAGAGTAGTGTACTCATACAAGAGTAGTGTACTCATACAATAGTAGTGTACTCATACAAGAGTAGTGTACTCATACAAGAGTAGTGTACTCATACAATAGTAGTGTACTCATACAATAGTAGTGTACTCATACAAGAGTAGTGTACTCATACAAGAGTAGTGTACTCATACAATAGTAGTGTACTCATACAATAGTAGTGTACTCATACAAGAGTAGTGTACTCATACAATAGTAGTGTACTCATACAATAGTAGTGTACTCATACAATAGTAGTGTACTCATACAAGAGTAGTGTACTCACCGGCAAGAGTAGTGTACTCATACAAGAGTAGTGTACTCATACAAGAGTAGTGTACTCATACAATAGTAGTGTACTCATACAAGAGTAGTGTACTCATACAAGAGTAGTGTACTCATACAAGAGTAGTGTACTCACCGGCAAGAGTAGTGTACTCATACAAGAGTAGTGTACTCACCGGCAAGAGTTGTGTACTCATACAAGAGTTGTGTACTCATACAAGAGTAGTGTACTCATACAAGAGTAGTGTACTCATACAAGAGTAGTGTACTCATACAAGAGTAGTATACTCATACAAGAGTAGTGTACTCACCGGCAAGAGTAGTGTACTCATACAAGAGTAGTGTACTCATACAAGAGTAGTGTACTCATACAAGAGTAGTGTACTCACCGGCAAGAGTAGTGTACTCATACAAGAGTAGTGTACTCATACAAGAGTAGTGTACTCATACAAGAGTAGTGTACTCATACAAGAGTTGTGTACTCATACAAGAGTAGTGTACTCATACAAGAGTTGTGTACTCATACAAGAGTTGTGTACTCATACAAGAGTTGTGTACTCATACAAGAGTAGTGTACTCATACAAGAGTTGTGTACTCATACAAGAGTAGTGTACTCATACAAGAGTTGTGTACTCATACAAGAGTTGTGTACTCATACAAGAGTTGTGTACTCATACAAGAGTAGTGTACTCATACAAGAGTTGTGTACTCATACAAGAGTTGTGTACTCATACAAGAGTTGTGTACTCATACAAGAGTAGTGTACTCATACAAGAGTAGTGTACTCATACAAGAGTAGTGTACTCATACAAGAGTTGTGTACTCATACAAGAGTTGTGTACTCATACAAGAGTTGTGTACTCATACAAGAGTAGTGTACTCATACAAGAGTTGTGTACTCATACAAGAGTTGTGTACTCATACAAGAGTAGTGTACTCATACAAGAGTTGTGTACTCATACAATAGTAGTGTACTCATACAATAGTAGTGTACTCATACAAGAGTAGTGTACTCACCGGCAAGAGTAGTGTACTCACCGGCAAGAGTAGTGTACTCATACAAGAGTAGTGTACTCATACAAGAGTAGTGTACTCATACAAGAGTAGTGTACTCATACAAGAGTAGTGTACTCATACAAGAGTAGTGTACTCATACAAGAGTAGTGCACTCATACAATAGTAATGTACTCATACAAGAGTAGTGTACTCATACAAGAGTAGTGTACTCATACAATAGTAGTGTACTCATACAAGAGTAGTGTACTCATACAAGAGAAGTGTACTCATACAAGAGTAGTGTACTCATACAAGAGTAGTGTACTCATACAAGAGTAGTGTACTCATACAAGAGTAGTGTACTCATACAATAGTAGTGTACTCATACAAGAGTAGTGTACTCATACAATAGTAGTGTACTCATACAATAGTAGTGTACTCATACAATAGTAGTGTACTCATACAAGAGTAGTGTACTCATACAAGAGTAGTGTACTCATACAAGAGTAGTGTACTCATACAAGAGTAGTGTACTCATACAATAGTAGTGTACTCATACAAGAGTTGTGTACTCATACAAGAGTAGTGTACTCATACAATAGTAGTGTACTCATACAATAGTAGTGTACTCATACAAGAGTAGTGTACTCATACAATAGTAGTGTACTCATACAATAGTAGTGTACTCATACAAGAGTTGTGTACTCATACAATAGTAGTGTACTCATACAAGAGTAGTGTACTCATACAAGAGTAGTGTACTCATACAATAGTAGTGTACTCATACAATAGTAGTGTACTCATACAATAGTAGTGTACTCATACAATAGTAGTGTACTCATACAATAGTAGTGTACTCATACAAGAGTAGTGTACTCATACAATAGTAGTGTACTCATACAAGAGTAGTGTACTCATACAAGAGTAGTGTACTCATACAAGAGTAGTGTACTCATACAAGAGTAGTGTACTCATACAATAGTAGTGTACTCATACAAGAGTTGTGTACTCATACAAGAGTAGTGTACTCATACAAGAGTAGTGTACTCATACAATAGTAGTGTACTCATACAAGAGTAGTGTACTCATACAATAGTAGTGTACTCATACAAGAGTAGTGTACTCATACAAGAGTAGTGTACTCATACAATAGTAGTGTACTCATACAAGAGTAGTGTACTCATACAAGAGTAGTGTACTCATACAATAGTAGTGTACTCATACAAGAGTAGTGTACTCATACAAGAGTAGTGTACTCATACAAATAGTAGTGTACTCATACAATAGTAGTGTACTCATACAATAGTAGTGTACTCATACAATAGTAGTGTACTCATACAAGAGTAGTGTACTCATACAAGAGTAGTGTACTCATACAAGAGTAGTGTACTCATACAATAGTAGTGTACTCATACAATAGTAGTGTACTCATACAATAGTAGTGTACTCATACAAGAGTAGTGTACTCATACAATAGTAGTGTACTCATACAATAGTAGTGTACTCATACAAGAGTAGTGTACTCATACAATAGTAGTGTACTCATACAAGAGTAGTGTACTCATACAAGAGTAGTGTACTCATACAATAGTAGTGTACTCATACAATAGTAGTGTACTCATACAATAGTAGTGTACTCATACAAGAGTAGTGTACTCATACAATAGTAGTGTACTCATACAATAGTAGTGTACTCATACAAGAGTAGTGTACTCATACAATAGTAGTGTACTCATACAATAGTAGTGTACTCATACAAGAGTAGTGTACTCATACAAGAGTAGTGTACTCATACAAGAGTAGTGTACTCATACAATAGTAGTGTACTCATACAATAGTAGTGTACTCATACAATAGTAGTGTACTCATACAATAGTAGTGTACTCATACAAGAGTAGTGTACTCATACAATAGTAGTGTACTCATACAAGAGTAGTGTACTCATACAATAGTAGTGTACTCATACAATAGTAGTGTACTCATACAAGAGTAGTGTACTCATACAAGAGTAGTGTACTCATACAATAGTAGTGTACTCATACAAGAGTAGTGTACTCATACAAGAGTAGTGTACTCATACAATAGTAGTGTACTCATACAATAGTAGTGTACTCATACAAGAGTAGTGTACTCATACAATAGTAGTGTACTCATACAATAGTAGTGTACTCATACAAGAGTAGTGTACTCATACAATAGTAGTGTACTCATACAAGAGTAGTGTACTCATACAATAGTAGTGTACTCATACAATAGTAGTGTACTCATACAATAGTAGTGTACTCATACAATAGTAGTGTACTCATACAATAGTAGTGTACTCATACAAGAGTAGTGTACTCATACAATAGTAGTGTACTCATACAATAGTAGTGTACTCATACAATAGTAGTGTACTCATACAAGAGTAGTGTACTCATACAATAGTAGTGTACTCATACAATAGTAGTGTACTCATACAATAGTAGTGTACTCATACAATAGTAGTGTACTCATACAATAGTAGTGTACTCATACAATAGTAGTGTACTCATACAAGAGTAGTGTACTCATACAATAGTAGTGTACTCATACAATAGTAGTGTACTCATACAATAGTAGTGTACTCATACAATAGTAGTGTACTCATACAAGAGTAGTGTACTCATACAATAGTAGTGTACTCATACAAGAGTAGTGTACTCATACAATAGTAGTGTACTCATACAAGAGTAGTGTACTCATACAATAGTAGTGTACTCATACAATAGTAGTGTACTCATACAATAGTAGTGTACTCATACAATAGTAGTGTACTCATACAATAGTAGTGTACTCATACAATAGTAGTGTACTCATACAAGAGTAGTGTACTCATACAAGAGTAGTGTACTCATACAAGAGTAGTGTACTCATACAAGAGTAGTGTACTCATACAATAGTAGTGTACTCATACAATAGTAGTGTACTCATACAATAGTAGTGTACTCATACAAGAGTAGTGTACTCATACAATAGTAGTGTACTCATACAATAGTAGTGTACTCATACAATAGTAGTGTACTCATACAATAGTAGTGTACTCATACAATAGTAGTGTACTCATACAATAGTAGTGTACTCATACAATAGTAGTGTACTCATACAATAGTAGTGTACTCATACAATAGTAGTGTACTCATACAATAGTAGTGTACTCATACAATAGTAGTGTACTCATACAATAGTAGTGTACTCATACAATAGTAGTGTACTCATACAATAGTAGTGTACTCATACAATAGTAGTGTACTCATACAATAGTAGTGTACTCATACAAGAGTAGTGTACTCATACAATAGTAGTGTACTCATACAAGAGTAGTGTACTCACGACAAGAGTAGTGTACTCATACAAGAGTAGTGTACTCATACAAGAGTAGTGTACTCATACAAGAGTAGTGTACTCATACAATAGTAGTGTACTCATACAATAGTAGTGTACTCATACAATAGTAGTGTACTCATACAATAGTAGTGTACTCATACAATAGTAGTGTACTCATACAATAGTAGTGTACTCATACAATAGTAGTGTACTCATACAAGAGTAGTGTACTCATACAATAGTAGTGTACTCATACAAGAGTAGTGTACTCATACAAGAGTAGTGTACTCATACAATAGTAGTGTACTCATACAAGAGTAGTGTACTCATACAATAGTAGTGTACTCATACAATAGTAGTGTACTCATACAATAGTAGTGTACTCATACAATAGTAGTGTACTCATACAAGAGTAGTGTACTCATACAATAGTAGTGTACTCATACAATAGTAGTGTACTCATACAAGAGTAGTGTACTCATACAATAGTAGTGTACTCATACAAGAGTAGTGTACTCATACAATAGTAGTGTACTCATACAATAGTAGTGTACTCATACAATAGTAGTGTACTCATACAATAGTAGTGTACTCATACAATAGTAGTGTACTCATACAAGAGTAGTGTACTCATACAAGAGTAGTGTACTCATACAATAGTAGTGTACTCATACAAGAGTAGTGTACTCATACAAGAGTAGTGTACTCATACAATAGTAGTGTACTCATACAAGAGTAGTGTACTCATACAAGAGTAGTGTACTCATACAATAGTAGTGTACTCATACAATAGTAGTGTACTCATACAATAGTAGTGTACTCATACAAGAGTAGTGTACTCATACAATAGTAGTGTACTCATACAATAGTAGTGTACTCATACAAGAGTAGTGTACTCATACAATAGTAGTGTACTCATACAAGAGTAGTGTACTCATACAATAGTAGTGTACTCATACAAGAGTAGTGTACTCATACAATAGTAGTGTACTCATACAATAGTAGTGTACTCATACAAGAGTAGTGTACTCATACAATAGTAGTGTACTCATACAATAGTAGTGTACTCATACAATAGTAGTGTACTCATACAATAGTAGTGTACTCATACAAGAGTAGTGTACTCATACAATAGTAGTGTACTCATACAAGAGTAGTGTACTCATACAATAGTAGTGTACTCATACAATAGTAGTGTACTCATACAATAGTAGTGTACTCATACAATAGTAGTGTACTCATACAAGAGTAGTGTACTCATACAATAGTAGTGTACTCATACAAGAGTAGTGTACTCATACAATAGTAGTGTACTCATACAATAGTAGTGTACTCATACAATAGTAGTGTACTCATACAAGAGTAGTGTACTCATACAATAGTAGTGTACTCATACAAGAGTAGTGTACTCATACAAGAGTAGTGTACTCATACAATAGTAGTGTACTCATACAAGAGTAGTGTACTCATACAAGAGTAGTGTACTCATACAATAGTAGTGTACTCATACAAGAGTAGTGTACTCATACAATAGTAGTGTACTCATACAAGAGTAGTGTACTCATACAAGAGTAGTGTACTCATACAAGAGTAGTGTACTCATACAAGAGTAGTGTACTCATACAATAGTAGTGTACTCATACAAGAGTAGTGTACTCATACAAGAGTAGTGTACTCATACAAGAGTAGTGTACTCATACAAGAGTAGTGTACTCATACAAGAGTAGTGTACTCATACAATAGTAGTGTACTCATACAAGAGTAGTGTACTCATACAAGAGTAGTGTACTCATACAAGAGTAGTGTACTCATACAAGAGTAGTGTACTCATACAAGAGTAGTGTACTCATACAAGAGTAGTGTACTCATACAAGAGTAGTGTACTCATACAAGAGTAGTGTACTCATACAAGAGTAGTGTACTCATACAAGAGTAGTGTACTCATACAAGAGTAGTGTACTCATACAAGAGTAGTGTACTCATACAAGAGTAGTGTACTCATACAATAGTAGTGTACTCATACAAGAGTAGTGTACTCATACAATAGTAGTGTACTCATACAAGAGTAGTGTACTCATACAATAGTAGTGTACTCATACAAGAGTAGTGTACTCATACAAGAGTAGTGTACTCATACAAGAGTAGTGTACTCATACAAGAGTAGTGTACTCATACAAGAGTAGTGTACTCATACAAGAGTAGTGTACTCATACAAGAGTAGTGTACTCATACAAGAGTAGTGTACTCATACAATAGTAGTGTACTCATACAAGAGTAGTGTACTCATACAATAGTAGTGTACTCATACAAGAGTAGTGTACTCATACAAGAGTAGTGTACTCATACAAGAGTAGTGTACTCATACAATAGTAGTGTACTCATACAAGAGTAGTGTACTCATACAAGAGTAGTGTACTCATACAATAGTAGTGTACTCATACAATAGTAGTGTACTCATACAAGAGTAGTGTACTCATACAAGAGTAGTGTACTCATACAAGAGTAGTGTACTCATACAAGAGTAGTGTACTCATACAAGAGTTGTGTACTCATACAAGAGTAGTGTACTCATACAATAGTAGTGTACTCATACAATAGTAGTGTACTCACACAAGAGTAGTGTACTCATACAAGAGTAGTGTACTCATACAATAGTAGTGTACTCATACAAGAGTAGTGTACTCACGACAAGAGTAGTGTACTCATACAATAGTAGTGTACTCATACAATAGTAGTGTACTCATACAATAGTAGTGTACTCATACAAGAGTAGTGTACTCATACAAGAGTAGTGTACTCATACAAGAGTAGTGTACTCATACAAGAGTAGTGTACTCATACAAGAGTAGTGTACTCATACAAGAGTAGTGTACTCATACAAGAGTAGTGTACTCATACAAGAGTAGTGTACTCATACAAGAGTAGTGTACTCATACAAGAGTAGTGTACTCATACAAGAGTAGTGTACTCATACAAGAGTAGTGTACTCATACAAGAGTAGTGTACTCATACAAGAGTAGTGTACTCATACAAGAGTAGTGTACTCATACAAGAGTAGTGTACTCATACAAGAGTAGTGTACTCATACAAGAGTAGTGTACTCATACAAGAGTAGTGTACTCATACAAGAGTAGTGTACTCATACAAGAGTAGTGTACTCATACAAGAGTAGTGTACTCATACAAGAGTAGTGTACTCATACAAGAGTAGTGTACTCATACAAGAGTAGTGTACTCATACAAGAGTAGTGTACTCATACAAGAGTAGTGTACTCATACAAGAGTAGTGTACTCATACAATAGTAGTGTACTCATACAATAGTAGTGTACTCATACAAGAGTAGTGTACTCATACAATAGTAGTGTACTCATACAAGAGTAGTGTACTCATACAATAGTAGTGTACTCATACAAGAGTAGTGTACTCATACAAGAGTAGTGTACTCATACAAGAGTAGTGTACTCATACAATAGTAGTGTACTCATACAATAGTAGTGTACTCATACAAGAGTAGTGTACTCATACAATAGTAGTGTACTCATACAAGAGTAGTGTACTCATACAATAGTAGTGTACTCATACAATAGTAGTGTACTCATACAATAGTAGTGTACTCATACAAGAGTAGTGTACTCATACAAGAGTAGTGTACTCATACAAGAGTAGTGTACTCATACAAGAGTAGTGTACTCATACAATAGTAGTGTACTCATACAATAGTAGTGTACTCATACAATAGTAGTGTACTCATACAAGAGTAGTGTACTCACTACAAGAGTAGTGTACTCATACAAGAGTAGTGTACTCATACAAGAGTAGTGTACTCATACAATAGTAGTGTACTCATACAATAGTAGTGTACTCATACAATAGTAGTGTACTCATACAAGAGTAGTGTACTCATACAAGAGTAGTGTACTCATACAATAGTAGTGTACTCATACAAGAGTAGTGTACTCATACAATAGTAGTGTACTCATACAATAGTAGTGTACTCATACAAGAGTAGTGTACTCATACAATAGTAGTGTACTCATACAATAGTAGTGTACTCATACAAGAGTAGTGTACTCATACAATAGTAGTGTACTCATACAATAGTAGTGTACTCATACAATAGTAGTGTACTCATACAATAGTAGTGTACTCATACAATAGTAGTGTACTCATACAATAGTAGTGTACTCATACAATAGTAGTGTACTCATACAAGAGTAGTGTACTCATACAATAGTAGTGTACTCATACAAGAGTAGTGTACTCATACAAGAGTAGTGTACTCATACAAGAGTAGTGTACTCATACAAGAGTAGTGTACTCATACAAGAGTAGTGTACTCATACAATAGTAGTGTACTCATACAATAGTAGTGTACTCATACAATAGTAGTGTACTCATACAATAGTAGTGTACTCATACAATAGTAGTGTACTCATACAATAGTAGTGTACTCATACAATAGTAGTGTACTCATACAAGAGTAGTGTACTCATACAATAGTAGTGTACTCATACAAGAGTAGTGTACTCATACAAGAGTAGTGTACTCATACAATAGTAGTGTACTCATACAAGAGTAGTGTACTCATACAATAGTAGTGTACTCATACAATAGTAGTGTACTCATACAATAGTAGTGTACTCATACAATAGTAGTGTACTCATACAAGAGTAGTGTACTCATACAATAGTAGTGTACTCATACAATAGTAGTGTACTCATACAAGAGTAGTGTACTCATACAATAGTAGTGTACTCATACAAGAGTAGTGTACTCATACAATAGTAGTGTACTCATACAAGAGTAGTGTACTCATACAATAGTAGTGTACTCATACAATAGTAGTGTACTCATACAATAGTAGTGTACTCATACAATAGTAGTGTACTCATACAATAGTAGTGTACTCATACAATAGTAGTGTACTCATACAATAGTAGTGTACTCATACAAGAGTAGTGTACTCATACAATAGTAGTGTACTCATACAAGAGTAGTGTACTCATACAATAGTAGTGTACTCATACAATAGTAGTGTACTCATACAATAGTAGTGTACTCATACAATAGTAGTGTACTCATACAAGAGTAGTGTACTCATACAATAGTAGTGTACTCATACAAGAGTAGTGTACTCATACAATAGTAGTGTACTCATACAAGAGTAGTGTACTCATACAATAGTAGTGTACTCATACAAGAGTAGTGTACTCATACAATAGTAGTGTACTCATACAAGAGTAGTGTACTCATACAAGAGTAGTGTACTCATACAATAGTAGTGTACTCATACAAGAGTAGTGTACTCATACAAGAGTAGTGTACTCATACAATAGTAGTGTACTCATACAATAGTAGTGTACTCATACAATAGTAGTGTACTCATACAAGAGTAGTGTACTCATACAAGAGTAGTGTACTCATACAAGAGTAGTGTACTCATACAAGAGTAGTGTACTCATACAAGAGTAGTGTACTCATACAAGAGTAGTGTACTCATACAATAGTAGTGTACTCATACAAGAGTAGTGTACTCATACAAGAGTAGTGTACTCATACAAGAGTAGTGTACTCATACAAGAGTAGTGTACTCATACAAGAGTAGTGTACTCATACAATAGTAGTGTACTCATACAAGAGTAGTGTACTCATACAAGAGTAGTGTACTCATACAATAGTAGTGTACTCATACAATAGTAGTGTACTCATACAAGAGTAGTGTACTCATACAAGAGTAGTGTACTCATACAAGAGTAGTGTACTCATACAAGAGTAGTGTACTCATACAAGAGTAGTGTACTCATACAAGAGTAGTGTACTCATACAATAGTAGTGTACTCATACAATAGTAGTGTACTCATACAAGAGTAGTGTACTCATACAAGAGTAGTGTACTCATACAATAGTAGTGTACTCATACAAGAGTAGTGTACTCATACAAGAGTAGTGTACTCATACAAGAGTAGTGTACTCATACAAGAGTAGTGTACTCATACAATAGTAGTGTACTCATACAATAGTAGTGTACTCATACAAGAGTAGTGTACTCACAGGCAAGAGTAGTGTACTCATACAAGAGTAGTGTACTCATACAAGAGTAGTGTACTCATACAAGAGTAGTGTACTCATACAAGAGTAGTGTACTCATACAAGAGTAGTGTACTCATACAAGAGTAGTGTACTCATACAAGAGTAGTGTACTCATACAAGAGTAGTGTACTCATACAAGAGTAGTGTACTCATACAAGAGTAGTGTACTCATACAAGAGTAGTGTACTCATACAAGAGTAGTGTACTCATACAAGAGTAGTGTACTCATACAAGAGTAGTGTACTCATACAAGAGTAGTGTACTCATACAAGAGTAGTGTACTCATACAAGAGTAGTGTACTCATACAAGAGTAGTGTACTCATACAAGAGTAGTGTACTCATACAAGAGTAGTGTACTCATACAAGAGTAGTGTACTCATACAAGAGTAGTGTACTCATACAATAGTAGTGTACTCATACAAGAGTAGTGTACTCATACAAGAGTAGTGTACTCATACAAGAGTAGTGTACTCAGCAAGAGTAGTGTACTCATACAATAGTAGTGTACTCATACAATAGTAGTGTACTCATACAATAGTAGTGTACTCATACAAGAGTAGTGTACTCATACAATAGTAGTGTACTCATACAAGAGTAGTGTACTCATACAATAGTAGTGTACTCATACAAGAGTAGTGTACTCACGGCAAGAGT
Organism: Ampullaceana balthica; assembly: GCA_944989445.1. Lineage (NCBI taxonomy): Eukaryota > Metazoa > Mollusca > Gastropoda > Lymnaeidae > Ampullaceana > Ampullaceana balthica. The sequence goes on along the minus strand of CALYLW010002835.1, from coordinate 7,905 downwards.
AGTGTACTCATACAAGAGTAGTGTACTCATACAATAGTAGTGTACTCATACAATAGTAGTGTACTCATACAAGAGTAGTGTACTCATACAATAGTAGTGTACTCATACAAGAGTAGTGTACTCATACAATAGTAGTGTACTCATACAATAGTAGTGTACTCATACAATAGTAGTGTACTCATACAATAGTAGTGTACTCATACAAGAGTAGTGTACTCATACAAGAGTAGTGTACTCATACAAGAGTAGTGTACTCATACAATAGTAGTGTACTCATACAATAGTAGTGTACTCATACAATAGTAGTGTACTCATACAAGAGTAGTGTACTCATACAAGAGTAGTGTACTCATACAAGAGTAGTGTACTCATACAAGAGTAGTGTACTCATACAATAGTAGTGTACTCATACAATAGTAGTGTACTCATACAATAGTAGTGTACTCATACAAGAGTAGTGTACTCATACAATAGTAGTGTACTCATACAATAGTAGTGTACTCATACAATAGTAGTGTACTCATACAATAGTAGTGTACTCATACAATAGTAGTGTACTCATACAATAGTAGTGTACTCATACAATAGTAGTGTACTCATACAATAGTAGTGTACTCATACAATAGTAGTGTACTCATACAATAGTAGTGTACTCATACAATAGTAGTGTACTCATACAATAGTAGTGTACTCATACAATAGTAGTGTACTCATACAATAGTAGTGTACTCATACAATAGTAGTGTACTCATACAATAGTAGTGTACTCATACAAGAGTAGTGTACTCATACAATAGTAGTGTACTCATACAAGAGTAGTGTACTCACGGCAAGAGTAGTGTACTCATACAAGAGTAGTGTACTCATACAATAGTAGTGTACTCATACAATAGTAGTGTACTCATACAATAGTAGTGTACTCATACAATAGTAGTGTACTCATACAATAGTAGTGTACTCATACAATAGTAGTGTACTCATACAATAGTAGTGTACTCATACAAGAGTAGTGTACTCATACAATAGTAGTGTACTCATACAAGAGTAGTGTACTCATACAAGAGTAGTGTACTCATACAATAGTAGTGTACTCATACAAGAGTAGTGTACTCATACAAGAGTAGTGTACTCATACAATAGTAGTGTACTCATACAATAGTAGTGTACTCATACAATAGTAGTGTACTCATACAAGAGTAGTGTACTCATACAATAGTAGTGTACTCATACAATAGTAGTGTACTCATACAAGAGTAGTGTACTCATACAATAGTAGTGTACTCATACAAGAGTAGTGTACTCATACAATAGTAGTGTACTCATACAAGAGTAGTGTACTCATACAATAGTAGTGTACTCATACAATAGTAGTGTACTCATACAAGAGTAGTGTACTCATACAATAGTAGTGTACTCATACAATAGTAGTGTACTCATACAAGAGTAGTGTACTCATACAATAGTAGTGTACTCATACAAGAGTAGTGTACTCATACAATAGTAGTGTACTCATACAAGAGTAGTGTACTCATACAATAGTAGTGTACTCATACAATAGTAGTGTACTCATACAATAGTAGTGTACTCATACAATAGTAGTGTACTCATACAAGAGTAGTGTACTCATACAATAGTAGTGTACTCATACAAGAGTAGTGTACTCATACAATAGTAGTGTACTCATACAATAGTAGTGTACTCATACAATAGTAGTGTACTCATACAAGAGTAGTGTACTCATACAATAGTAGTGTACTCATACAAGAGTAGTGTACTCATACAAGAGTAGTGTACTCATACAATAGTAGTGTACTCATACAAGAGTAGTGTACTCATACAAGAGTAGTGTACTCATACAATAGTAGTGTACTCATACAATAGTAGTGTACTCATACAATAGTAGTGTACTCATACAATAGTAGTGTACTCATACAAGAGTAGTGTACTCATACAAGAGTAGTGTACTCATACAAGAGTAGTGTACTCATACAATAGTAGTGTACTCATACAAGAGTAGTGTACTCATACAAGAGTAGTGTACTCATACAAGAGTAGTGTACTCATACAAGAGTAGTGTACTCATACAAGAGTAGTGTACTCATACAATAGTAGTGTACTCATACAATAGTAGTGTACTCATACAAGAGTAGTGTACTCATACAAGAGTAGTGTACTCATACAATAGTAGTGTACTCATACAAGAGTAGTGTACTCATACAAGAGTAGTGTACTCATACAAGAGTAGTGTACTCATACAAGAGTAGTGTACTCATACAAGAGTAGTGTACTCATACAATAGTAGTGTACTCATACAATAGTAGTGTACTCATACAAGAGTAGTGTACTCATACAATAGTAGTGTACTCATACAAGAGTAGTGTACTCATACAATAGTAGTGTACTCATACAAGAGTAGTGTACTCATACAATAGTAGTGTACTCATACAAGAGTAGTGTACTCATACAAGAGTAGTGTACTCATACAAGAGTAGTGTACTCATACAAGAGTAGTGTACTCATACAAGAGTAGTGTACTCATACAATAGTAGTGTACTCATACAAGAGTAGTGTACTCATACAAGAGTAGTGTACTCATACAATAGTAGTGTACTCATACAAGAGTAGTGTACTCATACAATAGTAGTGTACTCATACAATAGTAGTGTACTCATACAATAGTAGTGTACTCATACAAGAGTAGTGTACTCATACAAGAGTAGTGTACTCATACAAGAGTAGTGTACTCATACAAGAGTAGTGTACTCATACAATAGTAGTGTACTCATACAATAGTAGTGTACTCATACAAGAGTAGTGTACTCATACAAGAGTAGTGTACTCATACAAGAGTAGTGTACTCATACAATAGTAGTGTACTCATACAAGAGTAGTGTACTCATACAAGAGTAGTGTACTCATACAATAGTAGTGTACTCATACAATAGTAGTGTACTCATACAAGAGTAGTGTACTCATACAAGAGTAGTGTACTCATACAATAGTAGTGTACTCATACAATAGTAGTGTACTCATACAAGAGTAGTGTACTCACTACAAGAGTAGTGTACTCATACAATAGTAGTGTACTCATACAATAGTAGTGTACTCATACAATAGTAGTGTACTCATACAAGAGTAGTGTACTCATACAAGAGTAGTGTACTCATACAAGAGTAGTGTACTCATACAAGAGTAGTGTACTCATACAAGAGTAGTGTACTCATACAAGAGTAGTGTACTCATACAAGAGTAGTGTACTCATACAAGAGTAGTGTACTCATACAAGAGTAGTGTACTCATACAAGAGTAGTGTACTCATACAAGAGTAGTGTACTCATACAATAGTAGTGTACTCATACAAGAGTAGTGTACTCATACAAGAGTAGTGTACTCATACAAGAGTAGTGTACTCATACAAGAGTAGTGTACTCATACAAGAGTAGTGTACTCATACAAGAGTAGTGTACTCATACAAGAGTAGTGTACTCATACAAGAGTAGTGTACTCATACAAGAGTAGTGTACTCATACAAGAGTAGTGTACTCATACAAGAGTAGTGTACTCATACAAGAGTAGTGTACTCATACAAGAGTAGTGTACTCATACAATAGTAGTGTACTCATACAAGAGTAGTGTACTCATACAAGAGTAGTGTACTCATACAAGAGTAGTGTACTCATACAAGAGTAGTGTACTCATACAAGAGTAGTGTACTCATACAATAGTAGTGTACTCATACAAGAGTAGTGTACTCATACAAGAGTAGTGTACTCATACAATAGTAGTGTACTCATACAAGAGTAGTGTACTCATACAAGAGTAGTGTACTCATACAATAGTAGTGTACTCATACAATAGTAGTGTACTCATACAAGAGTAGTGTACTCATACAAGAGTAGTGTACTCATACAAGAGTAGTGTACTCATACAAGAGTAGTGTACTCATACAAGAGTAGTGTACTCATACAAGAGTAGTGTACTCATACAATAGTAGTGTACTCATACAATAGTAGTGTACTCATACAATAGTAGTGTACTCATACAAGAGTAGTGTACTCACAGGCAAGAGTAGTGTACTCATACAAGAGTAGTGTACTCATACAATAGTAGTGTACTCATACAATAGTAGTGTACTCATACAATAGTAGTGTACTCATACAAGAGTAGTGTACTCATACAAGAGTAGTGTACTCATACAAGAGTAGTGTACTCACAGCAAGAGTAGTGTACTCATACAAGAGTAGTGTACTCATACAAGAGTAGTGTACTCATACAAGAGTAGTGTACTCATACAATAGTAGTGTACTCATACAATAGTAGTGTACTCATACAAGAGTAGTGTACTCATACAAGAGTAGTGTACTCATACAAGAGTAGTGTACTCATACAAGAGTAGTGTACTCATACAAGAGTAGTGTACTCATACAAGAGTAGTGTACTCATACAATAGTAGTGTACTCATACAAGAGTAGTGTACTCATACAATAGTAGTGTACTCATACAAGAGTAGTGTACTCATACAAGAGTAGTGTACTCATACAATAGTAGTGTACTCATACAATAGTAGTGTACTCATACAATAGTAGTGTACTCATACAAGAGTAGTGTACTCATACAATAGTAGTGTACTCATACAATAGTAGTGTACTCATACAAGAGTAGTGTACTCATACAAGAGTAGTGTACTCATACAAGAGTAGTGTACTCATACAAGAGTAGTGTACTCATACAAGAGTAGTGTACTCATACAATAGTAGTGTACTCATACAATAGTAGTGTACTCATACAAGAGTAGTGTACTCATACAAGAGTAGTGTACTCATACAAGAGTAGTGTACTCATACAAGAGTAGTGTACTCATACAATAGTAGTGTACTCATACAAGAGTAGTGTACTCATACAATAGTAGTGTACTCATACAATAGTAGTGTACTCATACAAGAGTAGTGTACTCATACAAGAGTAGTGTACTCACCGCAAGAGTAGTGTACTCATACAAGAGTAGTGTACTCATACAAGAGTAGTGTACTCATACAATAGTAGTGTACTCATACAAGAGTAGTGTACTCATACAATAGTAGTGTACTCATACAATAGTAGTGTACTCATACAAGAGTAGTGTACTCATACAAGAGTAGTGTACTCATACAAGAGTAGTGTACTCATACAAGAGTAGTGTACTCATACAATAGTAGTGTACTCATACAAGAGTAGTGTACTCATACAATAGTAGTGTACTCATACAATAGTAGTGTACTCATACAATAGTAGTGTACTCATACAATAGTAGTGTACTCATACAATAGTAGTGTACTCATACAAGAGTAGTGTACTCATACAATAGTAGTGTACTCATACAATAGTAGTGTACTCATACAAGAGTAGTGTACTCATACAAGAGTAGTGTACTCATACAAGAGTAGTGTACTCATACAATAGTAGTGTACTCATACAAGAGTAGTGTACTCATACAATAGTAGTGTACTCATACAATAGTAGTGTACTCATACAAGAGTAGTGTACTCATACAAGAGTAGTGTACTCACCGGCAAGAGTAGTGTACTCATACAAGAGTAGTGTACTCATACAAGAGTAGTGTACTCATACAATAGTAGTGTACTCATACAATAGTAGTGTACTCATACAAGAGTAGTGTACTCATACAAGAGTAGTGTACTCACCGGCAAGAGTAGTGTACTCATACAAGAGTAGTGTACTCATACAAGAGTAGTGTACTCATACAAGAGTAGTGTACTCATACAAGAGTAGTGTACTCATACAATAGTAGTGTACTCATACAAGAGTTGTGTACTCATACAAGAGTTGTGTACTCATACAAGAGTAGTGTACTCATACAAGAGTAGTGTACTCATACAATAGTAGTGTACTCATACAATAGTAGTGTACTCATACAATAGTAGTGTACTCATACAAGAGTAGTGTACTCATACAATAGTAGTGTACTCATACAAGAGTTGTGTACTCATACAAGAGTTGTGTACTCATACAAGAGTAGTGTACTCATACAAGAGTAGTGTACTCATACAAGAGTAGTGTACTCATACAAGAGTAGTGTACTCATACAAGAGTAGTGTACTCATACAAGAGTAGTGTACTCATACAAGAGTAGTGTACTCATACAAGAGTAGTGTACTCATACAAGAGTAGTGTACTCATACAAGAGTAGTGTACTCATACAAGAGTAGTGTACTCATACAAGAGTAGTGTACTCATACAAGAGTAGTGTACTCATACAAGAGTAGTGTACTCATACAAGAGTAGTGTACTCATACAAGAGTAGTGTACTCATACAAGAGTAGTGTACTCATACAATAGTAGTGTACTCATACAAGAGTAGTGTACTCATACAAGAGTAGTGTACTCATACAAGAGTAGTGTACTCATACAAGAGTAGTGTACTCATACAAGAGTAGTGTACTCATACAATAGTAGTGTACTCATACAAGAGTAGTGTACTCATACAAGAGTAGTGTACTCACGGCAAGAGTAGTGTACTCATACAAGAGTAGTGTACTCATACAAGAGTAGTGTACTCATACAAGAGTAGTGTACTCATACAAGAGTAGTGTACTCATACAAGAGTAGTGTACTCATACAAGAGTAGTGTACTCATACAAGAGTAGTGTACTCATACAAGAGTAGTGTACTCATACAAGAGTAGTGTACTCACTGCAAGAGTTGTGTACTCATACAAGAGTAGTGTACTCATACAAGAGTAGTGTACTCATACAAGAGTAGTGTACTCATACAAGAGTAGTGTACTCATACAAGAGTAGTGTACTCATACAAGAGTAGTGTACTCATACAAGAGTAGTGTACTCATACAAGAGTAGTGTACTCATACAAGAGTAGTGTACTCATACAATAGTAGTGTACTCATACAAGAGTAGTGTACTCATACAAGAGTAGTGTACTCACCGGCAAGAGTAGTGTACTCATACAAGAGTAGTGTACTCATACAAGAGTAGTGTACTCATACAATAGTAGTGTACTCATACAAGAGTAGTGTACTCATACAATAGTAGTGTACTCATACAAGAGTAGTGTACTCATACAAGAGTAGTGTACTCATACAAGAGTAGTGTACTCATACAATAGTAGTGTACTCATACAAGAGTTGTGTACTCATACAAGAGTTGTGTACTCATACAATAGTAGTGTACTCATACAAGAGTTGTGTACTCACCGGCAAGAGTAGTGTATTCACCGGCAAGAGTAGTGTATGCACCGGCAAGAGTAGTGTATTCACCGGCAAGAGTAGTGTACTCACTGGCAAGAGTAGTGTACTCAATGGCAAGAGTAGTGTACTCATACAAGAGTAGTGTACTCATACAAGAGTAGTGTACTCATACAAGAGTTGTGTACTCATACAAGAGTTGTGTACTCATACAAGAGTAGTGTACTCATACAAGAGTAGTGTACTCATACAAGAGTAGTGTACTCATACAATAGTAGTGTACTCATACAAGAGTAGTGTACTCATACAAGAGTAGTGTACTCATACAAGAGTAGTGTACTCATACAAGAGTAGTGTACTCATACAAGAGTAGTGTACTCATACAATAGTAGTGTACTCATACAAGAGTAGTGTACTCATACAAGAGTAGTGTACTCACCGGCAAGAGTAGTGTACTCATACAAGAGTAGTGTACTCATACAAGAGTAGTGTACTCATACAATAGTAGTGTACTCATACAAGAGTAGTGTACTCATACAATAGTAGTGTACTCATACAAGAGTAGTGTACTCATACAAGAGTAGTGTACTCATACAAGAGTAGTGTACTCATACAATAGTAGTGTACTCATACAAGAGTTGTGTACTCATACAAGAGTTGTGTACTCATACAAGAGTAGTGTACTCATACAAGAGTTGTGTACTCAT
>CALYLW010002834.1:0-27270 GCA_944989445.1 Ampullaceana balthica | reverse complement strand
TTTTCCGTTATGTCACACATACAACAAATTCCAATAAATCGAAGTTATAAAAAAAAAGATTTGTAAAAACAACGTTTTTATAAGCGGACTAAAAATAAGAAAATAATTTAAAACTTATAAGTTCAAGTACTTTAATTTAATATGACTAAAAACGTGTGCGGGCGCTTTTAGGCGTTTGGCTAAAATGATTAGGGTTTACAAATGATCAGTAAGAAAATGAGTGAATTGAATGAGTTAAGCCTGAGAAGCGCCTGCCCACGTTTTTAGTCATATTAAATTAAAGTATTTGAACTTATAAGTTTTAAATTATTTTCTTCTTTTTAGTCCACTAATAAAAACGTGATTTTTAAAAATATTTTTTTACCTCTATTTATTTTATCAAACACCTCATCAGTGCCCGTCCAACGTTTAATAACAAAGCGATGAGGTCACGGGGTGAACTCGCCACGTGAAATGAAACTACGGCAGGCGGGTACAGATGCTTATATAAAGAATAACTAAGAAATGCATTAATTTAATTACGGTACATTCGATCGATCTGAAATTTTGAAACAATGCATTGTCATCCAAGATCTATCTGTGGTAAAATTTTGAGATCTCTAGGACAATCAGACGTGTTTTATATTTACGTTGGCAGATTTGAAAAATTGTGGACAGACAAACAAACAAATCCACAGAAACGAAAGCGAGTTAATAAAACGTGGTTAATAAATAGAGGTAAAAATAAGATTTTAAAAAACCACGTTTTCTATAAGTGGACTAAAAAGAAGAAAATAATTTAAAACTTATAAGTTCAAGTACTTTGATTTAATATGACTAAAACGTGGTGCGGCGCTTATGAGCTTTAACATATGCAGCTTACTCATTCTCTCACTTATAGATCTCTCTTTTGGCTTCTAAATTAGAAATCTTTTAATTTTTATACCAAACACCCGCCCCACTTTTTTAGTCATATTAAATCAAAGTACTTGAACTTATAAGTTGTAAATTATTTTCTTCTTTATAGTCCACTTATAAAAACGTGTTTTTTTTTAAATCTTATTTTTACCTCTATTTTTTAAATTCTTTTTAGTCCACTTATAGCAACCTGTTTTTTTTTAAAAACTTTACTTCTATTTATTAAATCCCTTATATTAACTTCACCGCCGTCTCTGTCTGTCGTCATCTCTGTCTTGGGCGGGCGGAAAAATAAAAGTAAAAATGACCCTTTTCCCGTGATCCGATCGAGCTGAAATATGGCACACGGACCCGTCTCACCTAGCAATGCATTGTATCAAAATTTCAGATCGATCGAACGTACCGTAAATAAATTAATTCATTTTTAGTTTATCCATATATAACGTATGTAATTCAAATTCACGGTTTGTTATTGTTTTTTTTCCCACTTGAGAGTTTGAGTTGATGCTTTGACGTCGACAAATCGAAGTACCGGCGTGCTTTTGTTTACATTTTACGTGTCACGCTGAGCTCAGACAAGCCATCGGTGACCAGACTTTTCGCCTCCCCCCAGGGTTATGACCATGTTACTCCACTTCTTCACTCACTTCATTGGCTTCCTATACAAGCCCGTATTGATTACCAACTGGCCGTTCTCTGTCACAACTTCTTTTCTGACTCATGCCCATCGTATCTTACTGAAGTTTTGTCGGTCTACTCACCCACTCGCCAACTACGATCTTCTGCAGACACACGCGTTCTCTCTGTTCCTACGACACGCACCAAAACATTTGGTGAAAGGTCGTTCTCTTTTTGTGCAGCCAAACAATGGAATTCTCTACCATTACACATACGTAGTATTCAAACAACCAAGTCCTTCAAGACTGCACTTAAGACACATCTTTTCAAAATTTATTTTCAAAATTAATGAAACAACATTTCTTGTAAATGATTAACGTAGCTTATGTATAATGTACTGTATATTTTGTGTTTGTTATGATATGAACGTTAATTTAATACGTATAGGTATGTTATTTCTTTCATGTAAAGCGCTGTGAGCCCAGTTCCTTTCTGGGATACAGCGCTATATAAATAATCAATTTATTATGATTATTATTATGAAGCAAAGTTGAGTTAAGACAGATTCAGTCTGTAAATGTTTGGCGCGTTTGAAAATAATCAATACTGTTAGTTATGTCTCATATATAAGGGATTTATAGTCAAAAACTTTGTTTTTACGGGTTTGTTTTATTTTACCAAACACCTCATAAGCGCCGCCCAACGTTTTAAAACACGGTTATGTGGTCACGTGGTGAGCTCATGGATGTCAACAAAAGCAGACGGTACAGATGCTTATTTACAGATAAACTAAAAAATTCAATAATTTAATAACAGTACATTCGATCGATCTGAAATTTTGATACGATGCATTTTCATCCAAGATCTATCTGTGGTAAAATTTTGAGATCTCTAGGACCATCAAGAATGGTTTAATTTTACGTTGGCAGATTCGAAAAATCTTGGACAGACACACCAACAATGACACAGGAACGAAAGCGAGTAAATAAAAACGTGGTAAATAAATAGAAGTAAAAAAAATATGTTTAAAAACCACATTTTTATAAGCGGACTAAAAAGAAGAAAATAATTTAAAACTTATAAGTTCAAGTACTTTAATTTAATATGACTAAAAACGTGGACGAGCGCTTTTTAGGCGTTGGCTAAAATGATTAAGGTTTACAAATGACGAGTAAGAAAATGAGTGAATTGAATTAGTTAAGCCTGAGAAGCGCCCACCCACGTTTTTAGTCATATGAGAATACAGTACTTCAATTTATAAGTTTTAAATTATTTTCTTCTTTTAGTCCGCTTATAAAAACGTGGTTTTTAAAAATCTGTTTTTTACTTCTATTTATTTTATTCTTTTTAGTCTTCTTGCAAAATGAGAAAATCGAGTAAATTGATAACATTTTTTAGTCTAAGTGTATGCTATGGTGACTTTTGAAGTATTGATTATGTTCAAATATAATACGCATTGCCCGACAAACATTTACAGACTGGAAATGACTCATCTCTCTTGATGTTAAACATGGTTTTTGTTATCGGGCTTGGTGTGAACTCGTAACGTGGATGTTATGTAAACAAGGGCAGACGGATAATACATATGCTTATATATAGATAAACTAAAAATTTCAATACTTTAATAACGGTACGTTCGATCAATCTGAAATTTTGATACAATGAATTGTCATCCAAGCTCTATATGTGGTAAAATTTTGAGATCTCTAAGACCATCAGATGTGGTTTAATTTTACGTTGGCTGATTTGAAAAATTGTGGAAACATAAACCACCAACAAACAAACAATGCCACAGGAACGAAAGTGAGTTAATAAAATCGTGGTTAATAAAACAACCCTGTAAAAACAAAATTTTTGACTATAAATCCCTTATATATGAGACATAATTAAAAGTATTGATTATGTTCAAACGCGACAAACATTTACAGACTGCAACCAAAATGATCTCCCCTGGCTTTAAAACTGTGGGAAGGGGGTGTGGACATGGACGGGTGGCATCAACGCGTTAACTCAACTCCAGGTGGTTTACCTGGTTAAAACACGAGATGTGTTCATCGGTGGCTGGCGTAAAGTCAAGTGACCGTAAAATGTAAACAATAGCGACAGCTACATATAGTTTATATAGATAAACTAAAAATGCATTAATGTAATTACGGTACGTTCGATCGATCTGAAATTTTGATACAATGCATTGTTAGGTGTCACGGGTCCGTGTGCGAAATTTCAGCTCGATGGCAAAACGTGAAGAGGGTCATTTATGACTTTTATTTTTCCGCCGTACGAAGTGATGGATGACGACAAGATTTCGAAGTTAATACAAGGGATTTAAAAAAACAACCCCCTTAAAAACAAAGTTTTTGACTATAAATCCCTTATATATGAGACACAACTAAAATTATTGATTATGTTCAAAAGTGACAAACATTTACAGACTGCAACCGAAATGATCTCCCCTGGCTTTAAAACTGGGGGAAGGGAGGAGGGGGTGTGGACATGGACGGGTGGCGTCAACGCGCTAACTCAACTGCAGGTGGTTTACCTGGTTAAAACACAAGATGTGTTCATCGGTGGCTGGCGTGAAGTCAAGTGACCCGTATAATGTAAACAATAGCGACCGCTACATATAGTTTATATAGATAAACTAAAAATACATTAATGTAATTACGGTACGTTCGATCGATCTGAATTTTTGATACGATGCATTGTTAGGTGACACGGGTCCTTGTGCGAAATTTTAGCTCGATGGCGTGACGGGAAGAGGGTCATTTTTTGCTTCTATTTTTCCGCGGTGCCCACCCAAGAGACGGCAGTGAAGTTAATATAAGGGATTTAATAAAAACAAACCCGTAAAAACAAACTTTTTGACTATAAATCCCTTATATATGAGACATAACTAAAAGTATTGACTATGTTCAAACGCGACAAATATTTACAGACTGAATCTGTCTTAACTCCCCTTTGCTTTTAACCCGGGGGGGGGGAGGTTTTGTCACCGATCGCTGGACCGAGCTCAGCGTGACATGTAAAATGTAAACAAAAGCACGCCGGTATATCTGGTTAAAACAAGAGATGTGTTCACCTATGGCTGGGATGAAGTCAAGTGACTCGTAAAATTTAAACGATAGCGACCGCTACATATAGTTTATATAGATAAACTAAAAATGCATTAATTTAATAGCTGTACGTTCGATCGATCTGAATTTTTGATACGATGCATTTTTAGGTGACACGGGTCCGTGTGCCAAATTTCAGCTCCATGCCTTCACGGCAAAAGGTCATTTTTGACTTTTGTTTTTCCGCGGTGCCCGCCTAAGACAGAGAGACAGAGACGGTGGTGAAGTTAATATAAGGGATTTAGTAAAAAGAGAAGGTGTCAGTTTGATAAAGGGACATTACAAAAACAGTTTTTCCCCGAAACAAAAATTCAAAGTTGAGGTATTTCTGTTAATCATTGACAAACTTTCTTAAACCCTACAACATAGGTTAGGCGCATATAAATGCGGTGTAACTGTAACTGGTTATACTTATTAATATGTAACTCTTGTATGCGTTTTCTCAATACACAATCTTGTACACCATTATAAACTGTAGAACTTGTTTCAATAAAACAACTTTAATATTTATACTTTGTCCAAGAAACATAATTTGAGGTTATACAATGTAGTTGCTTAGCTTCTGAGATGTCATTTTTGCTTCCAGATAGTTCAATAGAATTTCGACCAGATGAGTCACTGTCAGTAGAAAGCTTTATCTGAAAATCATTGTTTTTATCTAGGTCTTTCATTCTGCTTAATACACGACCAAATGTTTTTCCTACTTCAGATGTTTCAACACGAATGGTTTCAGATTCACTAGTAGCATCTCTATCTCTGCTACTATGGCCTTCATCCCTTTTGCCATATACGTGATTGTCAATAGTGGCTAAAGTGTCACAAGTGTTTGGTTCTGCGCGATTCAACTTTATTCTATCATTCATGTCTTGGTTTTCATTATTTCTCCATGGCTGATCAAAATTTCTGTTTCTGGAATCAAAACTATATCTGCCTCTCCATGATCTTCTGCTTTGATTATAATCTCTATATATGGAATTATGATTATATCTGTCCCTCCATGATTGTCTACTTTGATCATAATCTCTATGTCTGGAATTATGATGATATTTTTCTCTCCATGATTGTCTACCTTTGTTTTCAAAGTGATCTTGTCTTGATTTTTCTTCTGTTTTCTTTCTTATAGGACTGCCATTAGGTGAAACCCTATTTGGCTGTCCTTTATTGTGGTAACACTGCTTCGCCATATGAACTGGATTGTTACAGTACCAGCAATAGTTTGTCTGTTGCATTGGTTTGGCAGACTCTGGTTTCTCATTCCTTGTCTTTTTTCTTGGTTTTTAATTTGTATTGCTGCAAAGATATCTTGTCTCTTATACATTTCCACATTTGGATGAGAGTCTTTGAATGTGCTTAATGCATTTGTTAGTTCTGCTTGAGTACGAACTTTCTTATCAGTTAAATATTTGAATAGAGTTGGTGTTGCATTTTCGAAAAACTTGTCAATTAACACCATGTCTAGTATGGCCTTTGGATTGCTCGTATCTATTGCTGTAAGTTCCAGCCATTTTGTTAATTTAACTTGTGATTCATGCACTATGATCTGTGGATCTTTGTCCATATAGATTCTCATTTCATGAAATTATTTTCTATAATCATTTTCCGAAATGACATAGAAGTGCCTTTTTGACATTTTTATATATGCTTTTGTCTTCTTTGGATATACTGTTGTAAGCTTCAAATGCTTCTCCAGTTAGTTGAGTCATCAGTTGTGCTGGCCAATCTTCTTCATCATAACCTTTCATAGCCATTATGTATTCAAAATAATCCAGATAAACATCCATTTTTTCTTTCTGGCTATCATATTTTCTAACTTTGATAGTGTCTTTTGGTGCTGACTTTCTATTTGTGTCATTACCAGGATTGTGGCATCTGCTCTCTACATCAATTTGTAGTTTTAACTTCTCAATTTGAAGTTGTTCAAGGTCTCTTCTTGCAACTCTTTCTTCTCTTTCAATAATTTGTTTTTCTTTTTCTTCAGCTTTTCTTTGATTCACTTTTTGTTCAGCTTTTCTTAGCTTTTCTTTTTCTTCAGCAATTCTTTGCTTTTCTTTTTCTTCAGCTATAGCAATTTTTACTTTTTCTTCAATGAAATCTCTCATTTCTTTTCCACTTAGTCCGATCTCTTTAGCTATGGCAGTGAATTCTTTGTAGTAATCCATGTCTTGTTATATGGAATAATATGAGTCAAGCAATTCGGTATGGAATGTAGGTATCTATTTGTTAAGTTAAAAATCTTCCAAATGAAAAAATCTTGATTTCAAAATGTTAAGTCCAAATAAGTGACACGTCTAAACCATGCAATTTAGTTTTGACAAGGTGAGAGAACAAAAGAATCCTCACACGTGATCTTTAGTATACTTTATATATACGCTCCTCAGATTGACAAAACACATCCGATAGTCCAACGTTTTGAATCAAAGTCACTTGGTCAAAATTTCCTATTTTCGAGTAGTTTTTAAACAATTTAGTTCGCTTCATTAAACCAAAATTGCAATTATCAAACTCTTCACAAAAATGAATGGATACGACTTAAGTTCCTTGATTTATAATTCACACTGACACAGTTGTTAATAGTCCATAGCTTTCCAAGTTCAATGTTTATTTTCAAATATTTCCTGGAATCAAACACATCAGTGAGCCTGTTGACGTCACGACCTATATATGCTCACCATGTGTCACCATACAGTAAGCCTACACGACCCAGATTCCAGCACTGTGTAGTATACTGTAGTACGCTTGTACTGTCGTCGACTGTAAGGTAGAACCAACTAGGTGACCTAGTTTTACACATCGCACGCAGTGATCACGTGCGTTATGCCGCCATCTTGAAATAGTCTTGTATCAAATATTTCATTGAACCACGAAAGTTTATTCACACCTTCTTACGAACTGGAATATTCACAAAATACTATAGCTGCTAATATTTCTTCTTTTAATGAATACTTTCCTTTTTGAAATATACAATACTGGTGACTTCCACGAACCTCACTTTCTCAAATTTCGTTTTTTCTTCTGGACACCAATGTAACTGTAACTGGTTATACTTATTAATATGTAACTCTTGTAGGCGTTCTCTCAATAAAAAATGTTGTACACAATAATCGACTGAAGAACTTGTTTCAATAAAACAACTTTAATATTTATACTTTGTACAAGAATCATAATTTGAGGTTATACAATGTAGAACACTGGCATCCATCCTGCCATGACACCAGCCAACACTAACTCTTATTTCCCCAACCTTCTTAGCCAATGGGAAGGCTCCTTTCTGCCCGCGCTTTCACTCCCGTGACCTCTCCGTCATCTTATCACACAAAACACTCGTGATGCACTCATGATACACATGTGACACGCAACCATGAGAAATTTGGCTTTCTTACAAACCTAACTGAGCTCAGCAATGACGCCATCCGATGGGCAATATCCAAGTTAATGGAAGAATATTTAAGTGATTTTGAGGACTGCTTACCTTCAGAATCAGTCCAATATTCAGAACTCTTAAAAAAGTTATTGTCCAGCCCCAGGCTCAGAATAAGGAAAATAAAGTAGCACAATGCGAAACTCAAAACACGTGCACAGAGCTAAAACTTCTGGCTGGTTTTGAATGAGGTAAATTTCACACAGTCCTTTACAAATGTACACATCACACTTCGCATATATCTCTCAATGATGACATCAAACTGAAGCAGAGAGCGATCCTTTTCAGAGTTGAAAGGAATATAAAAATGAGTTAGAATTTGCATAGGACAACAAAGACTGAATATGCTGTCTCTAATGAGCATTGAAAAGGCACTTGTAAGCTTACTTAGTTTTACTAACTTGATTGCTAACTTCGCCATTAGAAAAATTCGCAAACGAAAATTGTAGTTTCAAATAATAATTATAAATATGTTTATAAATTTTGTATTTCAAATAGATAAAATATTTCGTTACCTCATGAAAAACAAAATTTTAAAATAAAAATAAAAAACATTAAAAAATAATTAATAACGCGTAATATTATTCTTTATGGGGGCACGTTCGTAAGCACTAAACAGCGTAAGTCGGGATGGGACTGTCTTAACCGTAGGACTACCTAGATATAAGCATGCATATCTATGCTTGCACGCCTTTAATAAATATAGATAAAACAAAATATTAACTCAAAGACACAGAATTCATAAGTTTCCTCTAAATTAAACAAAGAAAACCCATCTTTTGATTTTTTTTGGAGAAAAATCGTATCCCCCCACCCCCCTTTGGTGGAGGAAGTATTGAGATGGATTTGTCCCTGCTGTCGGTGTGTCAAAGCCCTAATGGCTTTAATTCTTTTAAAACAGAAGACATTGCCTTTTTCATTTCCAGCCTTTTTAAAGATCTCTCTGCTGCGACTGTTTCTTTTCTTTTTTTTCCAAATTTTTAAAAATGTTGTTTGTGTATTGGGACTGTTTAATTATTGCAAGTTAACTGATATTTGTTTTAATGAAATTTTTTCGCTTTTAACGATTTCATTGTATTTCTTAATTTCTTTCTAGATGAAAAAAATTTCTTCTTATTTTCTGAAATAAAATCGAACACAGTAAAATTTTAGACTGTGGTGTCATTCCCTGATAGTTTCACCCGGGGCGCCCCCACCCCTTAGTGAAGCCAGTGATATAAATAAAACAAAATTATTAACTGAAAGACATTAATTCATAACTTTCCTCTAAAAAACAGCAACAAAGAAAACCCATATTTTGACTTTGATTTTGATTTTTTTAAAAATCTTCGTCCACCCCACTCCCACTCCCAGGGGAGGGACCAGTGAGGTGGAGTGTTGGTATGTCTAAGCCTAGTTGGCTTATATAATTTAAAACAAAAGATAAAAAGATTTCCAAACTTTTTAAAGCTCTCTCTGGTCCGGCTGTTTCTTTTATTTTATTCCTAATTTGTTTTATTGTAGTTTATTGGGACTGTTTGATTATTGCATGTCAAATTATATTTTTTTTATTGAACAATCTACGTGTTTAGCGTATTTCATTGAATTTCGTAATTTCTTTCTATGGGAATTTTTTTTTAAACCTGAAATCGTACACAGTGAATTGTTAGATTTGGGTGTCACCCCCTGATGGGTGTCACCCGGGGCGGCCCGCCAACCACCCCCCCCCCAGCGACGCAACTGCTGTTAAAGTCTGGAAATGTTTATCTTAAATTATCATGGAATAAATACATTTCCGAAAGGAAGCTCTTGTTACGAATTGGTGAGTTTGTATACATTATACATGCACATCATGGGATGTCACGGTGTCAGTAAATCAGTAAACTTGTTCCTCATAGGACAATGGAGAAGGAAGGACTCACCATAAAATCAGGATATATTATCTTAATGTACTAATTAATAATAAATTGTGATTTTTTCTCCCTTTTAGATTTCTCTTTAATTAACTAATAGCCGTTTGAGAATGATTTTCACCTCATGTGGTCTAATCTGAGTTATACAGATTGTGTTTCCTCTCGGTTTTAGTCATTTTCGGTCTAGTCACCTTCTCGTGCCCAGCTGGTTTTTTGTTTGTTTGTTGTTGTTTATATAACTGTTATATCTTGTTACAATTATTGTGATTTTCAAGGATTGAGAATAGACCTCAAATCAATTGTTCCATGACATTTAATCTATAGAGTTTTAGCTGTTTAGCATGCTTTCTTGAATTTATTGAAGTTAGACCCCTGGAGCCCGGAACCAGATGAGTAAACTAATCCTTTTCTATAATGCTAATGCAAACTATTTCACATCCCATGGATCACCGTAAAAGAAAAATGTACAGTAGGTCTCGGCATGATTTACATGAAATCTAAATTTACACAATTTTTAATGATATCCAAAGACTGTGTTTAATGGCCGACTGCAAATGGTGGACTAGGTAAACGCTAATACTAATTGCATACAAAGGCGGTATTGAAATTCCATAATCCCGAGTGATGAGCATAAATAATGTTAAGATCACTAACTGTTAGTAGCATCGAGATTTAAATTATTGTTTCCCTTTTTCCTATTTCCCACTTACGTTTAGCTTCAAATCGATAAATAAAAAGTAATGTGCACAAGTTAAAAAATTTTGAAAAGTTATAGACAACAAATATGTGTTAAATTATTGTCCAAGTAATGCTTTATTTAATTACATTGTCCCCCTCTTAAAGGAATTAGCACTAACAATTACCCAAAATGCCGACCCTCGATGACATCATTATATGGAAGGGAGGAAATTTTCAAACAAAAATTTACCAAAAGGGTGAAATATTTTGGACCACGGCAGGCAGCAACGACATGGAAAATTTTCATACATTTGCATTATCTATCATAATTAAACCATATAATTCCATGAAAATCCAATTTATGTATCTGATAAAAATCCTATGTTTAATTAATTTCGCCAAACACACCATTTAGTATTAGTGACTCCGGTCTCAGTTCTCTCAGTCACCTTAATTATATGCATGTGTCTATCTCATTTATTACTCTGGGAAGTGTTTGTGTCGATTTTGCTGCATAAAATATTAAAATTACACATGCATGTGGTACAGAAGGAACGACCAATGTAAAATATTTCGCCCTTACCTATCAGTATTAGTTGTTTAATCATAGTTCAAGAATGGCACAAATTTAAATTTAACCTCCCATAATTGCATATTAATGATTCAAAATTAATGGCACCGTGTTTTTCAGAATTTGAAATGTAACTAGTCTGAGAGTCTGAAGTAAAATAACATTTGCATAACGTTTTTATGTAATTTAGATAGGGTCACATAACTGGTCAAATAAGTTAGAACACTAAATATGTAATGTGTGACAAGTAAACCCTTTCAATTTCCATAGCTCAACGTTTTTTGTTCTGCAAAAATATTGTCAATTTATAGGAAGTTAAGTCAATAGGTACAATTTAAATTTCTTAATTAATTAACAATAAGATGACACAATACAAATTTACTTTTTAAAATATACTATGAAGTTCTATGAATTTATTTATGAAAAGCATACTTCTAATGTTATTTTTTTTCTATTAAATTTAAGTGTAGAATTATTATGTTAAAGGTAGTTTTCTGACTGAATATTAATATTAGTCGCTAAATAAATATTATACATGTATTACAAAGTAATAATTATACTTTTATTTTAAAAGGTGTTTTATTTGTTTTTAAAATCTTACATATATTTGATATCGTTTAATTTTTTTAGTAAACATTTTTGTTTTCTAATTATTATTAAGCGTAATTCTGAAAGGTTAACAACAGTGTGCAAATAAATATTTAGTTCATACTGTTAAAAGAGGAAAGTTGCTAATGAACGCTAGTGTTGTATTTTCTTTGTCTTTTTTTCTATTTATCCCCCCAAAAGAAAAAAGATCACATGTTACCTTTTAATCTAAATTTTTGTATTAATTAATAATATATACTGCTAACTTGACAATATTGAAATTAACAATGTTGAAATTGTTATAGGATTGCTTAATATTTTGTTTCCAACAAATATTTGGAAATCGTTTTCTGGTATATCTGCGTGTGTTTGCTTACGTGTGTATGAGTATGGGAGTGAGTGTGTGTATTTGTGTTTAGGAATATGGTATAAAACAGATGGCAACACACTTAATTAGAAAGAAAGAAAAAAAGAACATGTCAGCAAAATAATTTTGGAGAAAATTTATTTTTAATTATTCAAATTACAAAATTAAAAAATGGATTGATATTTAAAAGACATATTTAAAATGTAGATTAATTATACAAACTGCTCACACTGCAAACTGGCACTTGTCTTGTTTTTTAAATTAAAATTCCTTAAACATCAAAAGAAAACATATCATTTTTTAAAAATTATTTTTTTGTAAAAAAAAGTGCTTAGTTTAGGATCTTATTATAAATTTACTACTTTTAAAATTACTTTAAGCAAATGACTTTATGTGGTCTACATATTCACAATTAAAATATAAATGTCTTTTTGAAATATACGTTTTTATTAAATTCAACCAGCCAAATGATATCATTTAAATGTAAACCAAAAAAAAATTTTTTTATACCAATGTTCTTTAACTATTTCAATATCTGAAAACAAGACAAGTTTCAATGAGATTCATCATTTATCCAAACCAATTCCATGGGTTCAATGCATCCACTGTTTTATCAAACCAATTCCCGATTCCATCACCAATATCCGCTAAGCTGGCGACATTGGCTACGCAGCACATTGGTTCTTTTGCGCAATAGGCCGTAGCGGCGAGGACCCCACCCTTCGCTAGTTGAGCCACTATGGGTATCAGAGGAACCGCTCTACGGTCTCTTGAAGCTTCAACGGTCACATTTTTTCGATTGTCTGCTGAAATAAAATAAAAGCAGTATGATTAAAAAATAGTTATATTTTACGTGAAGTAGTGATATTACTTGCACGAATCTACAAGGAAAATTAAAAAAAATAATAAGTTAATTCAAAGGAGGGATTTCAAAATTTTAGTAGCAAGTTTAAGTCCCCTATTTTAACATTACAAATTGTTGTTAAAAATGTTAATGCCTTTCATTAAATATATCAATCTATCGCTGGCGTTTAAAAAAATGTAATTCTATATTTGCAAGAAAAAACATTTTTATCAGAATTATTTTTTCTACCTTTTAACAGTGGAACGTAAGGTATCACCAAAACATTATAGGCCATAACATGCACCGTAGTCAATTGCTTTTTGGTAGAAAATGCTGTTTCATTAAATTTAATTATGTCTGTAATCCAATGTCTTCACTTTTTTCGTTTGTGGCGTTTAGGAAATGGCATAAATAAAACTAAAATACTTACTAGGGAAAGCGTCATTTCCTCCAGACATAGCACAGATTAACACTGCACCAACCAGTATGATGTTTTGATTCATTCTTTTTTTTTGTTTAGGCTTTGAGAGATCTTGAAAAAACAAAACAAATTTAATTAGCATTCATTTAATTCTTTTAATCGTCAATGAAAATGCAGTTGTTTCTAATACATAAAGGGTAAACTTTTCCTTACTCACACAAGGCTGATATGAAAAACACTCCCCACTCTAAAGTAGAGAAATTGGTCTCAGAAAGATACCATTTATGTAATTGTTGTATTCTGCCATGTAATATCACTAATTATTTTTATTATTTTTAAATAATGCTTAAAATTTTTAACGAAAATTAATTAAAAATTTTGGAGGCACTTTCGAATGGAAGAGATAAGGGGTTTCCGTGATGGGAAAAGTTATTGACAGTTGAAAACAAAAAGATAGCGGGATGGATGCGGTGGAAAAATATATTTAGAAGACCCTTTTAAGTGTACTACATAACTAACAAAAATCATCAAACGACGAAATAGTTAAATGAAAAGAAAAAAACAAAACATTTAAACTTCAAGAAATGCACAATTCTTAAAATAAAGCAAGCCGGATCTTATTATAGCAGTGTTTCTAAATCTTTTTTCATTGACACGTCCCCTAGAAATACGTTGTTGAGTATGTTAGTCTTGGCAGGTGAATTTTAATTTAATGCTTAGTAAGATATAGTGCAAAGTTAAAAGTTTACAACACGTCTTGTTTTAAAGGACAGTATACAACGTAATAATCAAAATTGATATTATCAAATTATTAAGTCTTTCTTTTATTCAGGCTTAGGGGCCATCCATAAATGACGTCACGCGATTTTGGACCAGTTTTGACCCCCCTCTCCCCCTCGTCACGCGTCGTCACAGAGCTTTGACTAAAAAACTACTTATTTTCTATTTGAAAATAAGTATGTTTCAAATCACTTTTATTGAAAAATTTTAAATTGGCTGATTTATCATTATATCTAGAATGGCCAGGGGCGTTTGTTCAAAAACCAATCGAACAATTATATCAAAAACGTTTATAATTCTACTAAATAGCCCTCCCCCCCTGTTATAGAAAAAGGATATTCCGTGTTGTTTTGACTTAAAATATCTACACATAATCCTATTCAGATCATTTTTAGACACTTGTCATGCTTGTAAAACTCACAAGTAGCATTTTCAGGGAGGGAGGGCTAGCGACGCTCCCCTAAATCCCCGAGTCATGTGAGCAGGACCTAGAGCCTGGGGGTTGGGGAGAGGGGTAACGCACACATAAACTTGTATATTTTGAGGTAACGGGCAAAAAAGTTCGCCGACTCCTGCCGTGAGAGAACCAAACGGAGCTGCGGTTATATCACAAATGCTTTGATGTCAACATCAAACGACGCAATTTCATACGTTATCATGTGGGTTCTCAAACTTAAGGATTATAATTAGATTTAATTTTCGTGTCTTGATAGCTTACGCCAACCAGCGTCTGATGGCCTACCGACTGGCACATTCAAAAGCACTGATTTAAAAAATAATAATAATAATAATTTTTAATTTAAAAAAATAAAATCTTTAAAAAGTCTTTATATAAATTGTAAGCGACCAAATATTTCATTTGAAGCAGTTGTGTAGCGAGAGGGGGCAGGGGGGGCCTATGCCTCGGGCGGCACTTTGCCAGGGGCGGCAAATTCCTAGTCATTAATTAGTTTCTTAAAATGAAAATTTTTAAAGATATATTTTTTTAAAAATCGAAATTAAAGATAAGCCAAATAAGAAATTAATAAAAGAAATAAAGGAACTATCCAAAAGCATGCGAACGTTTTAACTGCCAAAACTTCAAACTCCATATTGGATATAAATTCTTCTGATACTAATACTACTGTAAAAAAAAACAAAAAAACCAGAGGCTAAATTAGTATGAGAACGTGACACTGATGTCATTGTTTCTTAAAATTTGACAGCCGCCACTGTTGTAAAAGTATTTTTTTTGGCAGGGGGGAGCGGCAAATTCCTTGTTGTTCATTAGCTAAGTGTAAAAACGTGAAAATAAATTTTAATAAAAGAAAAGAAAAGCCAAGATTTTAAAAAAATAAAAGAAATGAAGAACTATGTTAAAATACGAGAGCGCTTCTTATGCCAAAACTTCAAACTCTATTGTAAATATAAAGTCTTCTGATACTAATGTTACTGAGCTGGAAAACATAGGGGCTGACAGTATGACAATAATGTGCTGGTTTATATAATTGATTCAAGTTTGATTTTAATGAAAGTGAACTACTGGAAAAAAATTGTTGGCGTATTTATATGGCTTATTTTAATTTTAATGTCTTTTGTTTTGTGACATAAATAAATATAATGGAAACAATTGCTGATCTAGTCCAATTAAAACTTGGCACACATAAATACAAAATTTTGTGGGGGTGCGGGGGCGTGGCAAATTCCTCGTTGTTAATTAGCTAATTGTTAAAAAGTGAAATTAAATTTTAATAGAATAAAAGCCAAGATAAGTACTCAATAAGTACTCAACATTACCAAAGTTTTTTTGCAAATGGAAGGAATCAGAAATTGGATAAAAAATAATAGACTATTAATAAAGACCCACAATTAGTTTTTGTAAAAGAGAAAACAAAGTGGCAAAAGTTTTTGTTACAATATATGACATTATTAAATCCCGGTGAAATTGAATGTGACTTTTTGAGGTCATAGAGAGGGCAATACTGTTGCAAATAAAGGCAATATTCTGGAACTAATGCATCAGCTTGCAAAGTACGCCCGAGCACTCCGAGAACATTGTGGGAAAAGGGGTAAAAAACTTGTCATCTAAAATTCTAACTGAGCTCGAAAGCAATTTTAGGAGGTACAGTCCACGAAAACATATCTTTCTTCAATAACAAGATACCAAATATTGTTCCGTTGTATTCAATCGCTCTTTATGTATTTGACACAAGGATCAAACAAGTCAAGTTGTGTGATATGTAAAGATTGAAAATCAAAAAGTATACGCTGTAGAATCTTTCGAAGATTTCATTCAAGCAAAAGTGAATCTGCTTACGACATTTCTGAAATGATTTTGAAAAATGATGATCTTAAAATAATGGACTGCACAGGCCCAATGTGTGTTAATACTTCTTAAGGGCTGGAAAGTATACAAGAGTTCAACATAGGCCCAAAAACATAAAATGTCATGTCAAACTCGTTCAAGCAGTTAAATCTAATTTGTTAACATGATACTCCAACTGAAACGAATTCTCCAACTATTTTAGTACACTTGAGCGTTGTTACGCATTATTTTCCAAGTTCATGCACTGTTGGAAATACCTAATTGCTTCTACAAGTCAGGCATTCAGACTTTAGGATACAAAATAGTGAATATACCATGGAGCCTTTTTGAGGTTACTTTGTAAGCTATAGAACTGAAAGATGCAGACAAAAAGCCCAACACAACAAACAGACGCAGGAACTTTGCTATTCACAATGAAATCTTTTTATTTTCAAAGTTATATTTTTTCAAAATGCCCGAAATTCTTTACAAACGTATATTGCTCAACAAAATAATTTCTTAGCAGTGGCTACTCACAGAGAAACTAATGGAATGGAATACTTTAGGGATGCTTTGACATTTGATAAAAATTTATATGGAGACCTTATCATTTTAATCGAACCTACCAATGCTATGTAGATTAACAGTTAAGAAGAAATTTGGTTTCTTCATAAGTTGAGATTGGTGTATAAATTCATGTGAGGTCTTGGCAGTTATATAAAATTTAGAAAACAGACATAATTTTCGTACACCAGCAAATCTACTGGACTTTGAAATTTTCTCTTCAAATTTGATTATTCAAAATATGCCACATGACATAGTCAGGCAAGGAATATGTTAACCCCATGAATAGAAAAAAAATTAATGAATTCAAGACTAGGTGGTTTATTTAAGTTTATAACCATATTTAGGCTCGAAGTTACCCTGCCTACAAAAAAATATAATTGATTCGAACGTTGCTTACAACTGTCTTAAGTAATGTAAGGTGTTAAAAAGGCTTATCTAAAATTATTTTCATGAAAAATTTATGACGATCAATTACGAATACACCAACATTTTCTAATCTATTGCTATTGTGGCTATTGAGCTTGCCATGGCTGAAAACATTGATGCATGAAAGATTGAGCCATGAGGAAAAACATAAAACTTTAATTTCATTAAAGAAATGAAGCCTTTCTTTTTAACATAAAAATATAAAGTGTTATTATTTCTTGCTATTTTTTTTTAACTTTATAGCGTTAACATATTTTTCGAATGTTGTTTATAACCCGGGCGGCACATACCCAGGCTACGCCGCTGATTGGAAGTTTTATTTAAAGTTACCCTTTTGATGTGACGTTACATTTCTTTAACCCCCCTCCCTCCCCTCGTCGCGCATCGTCACAAAAGTGTGACCCCCCTTCCCCCCTAGGTGCGTGACGTCATTTATGGACGACCCCTTAGTTGTAATGTAGAATCCCAAATAAGTAGCGAAAAATAATACTCAAATCTCTAAGGGAAAC
This sequence comes from Ampullaceana balthica, assembly GCA_944989445.1. Taxonomy (NCBI): domain Eukaryota; kingdom Metazoa; phylum Mollusca; class Gastropoda; family Lymnaeidae; genus Ampullaceana; species Ampullaceana balthica. Next base: position 9,297 of record CALYLW010002834.1, on the reverse strand, counting down.
GATATTTTAAATAGAAGCTGATAACTCAGTTGACGAAGTCAGGCGAATACAAAGAGTTAAGAAAAATTATATACTAAATCCTAGACCATTAAAGTAAGACTTTTTCAACGTTTTTAAAATCAGTTCGACAAGATCCATGCAGATGTAAGCAAATGCAGAGAGATATACTTACGAAGAATATTTAAGTTTGCTTCTGATTAGACAGGAGCTTACACGCGGGTACAAAACAGTCTAATCAGTCAAAGACAGGAACTTACACGGAGAGTACAAAGCAGTCTTTCAATTTAATCATTCAAAGACAGAAGCTTACACACGGGCACAAACTAGTTAAAAACAAATTTATGTACAAAGCAAAGTTGATCTTTAGTCCATGACAGTGTCTTACACACAGCATTTTTTTTTGTATGATAAATCGAAGACAGACAGTATACTGACCTTGCGTCAGATTAGTCAAGGGGCCGTCCATAAATGACGTCACGCGTTTTTTTTACCGATTCCCCCCCCCCTCGTCACGCGTAGTCACAAAAACTTAGACCCCCCCCCCTCTAAATATACGACCAAAAAAACAGCCAAAAAAACCCCCACTTTATTTTCTATTTGAAAATAAGTATGTTACAAATCACTTTTATTGTCATTTAAGTATTTATTATTTATTTAGTGAAGATCTACATTGTTATATCACAACCCGCGTGAAGCATTTTTTAAAAACGTTTAACCACCTTCAGAAAACGAACTGTGTTAACATCCTTAGATTATATTTTATTTTAATGCATACAAATTAAACATTGACTATTAATCATTATGGTTAACGTCTTTGTTTAGAAAAAGAAATTATTTAAAAATAACATTTTTAAAATGTATTTTTTAAAAATCCCTCAATTGACAGCAGTCCTATACTTTATGATATACTAGCAACAAGAAAAAAAGAGGTCAGCGAACAGAGGGAATTCTTAGGGATAAGGCAGACTCATTTGGGACATATAACATCCACTACAATCCCTTAGATATATTGGAACAAATACGCTTGGAACATATGCCCATTATTGAACCGGTTCCTGCCAGAAATTGCATTTTTTTAAAATTTGACAACAATATAGATTTCTTACCTACGTACTATACGAAGACACCTAAATCTACCCTACTTTCATTTATATTGACACCAGTGACAATAATCTTAATCTTAATCCACATGACTTGTCTGTATTAAGTATCCTTTCTGTGATATTTAAAATTAATGCCTTAAAAGCTGAGATAAGAAGAAAAGTTGTTTTATGCTACTCTCGAATTGCGATATCAAGAATTTGATGCATTCAATAAAGTTAATGAATACTTGACTAATTTTAAATGGGCTCATTTACCATTATATCTAGAACAGTGCTTCTCAAACGTTTTAGTATGGCGGACCGGCAGGAATTTTTTCCATTGCACCAGGGACCGGTGCACTATTTTCCCTGCACTGACACTTTTTTCGGTCCTTCTTTTGAGAACATCTGTGGACGCAGCGGATGTCCCACGGACCGGCATCGGTCCGCGGACCACCACTTTGAGAAGCACTGATCTAGAAGACTAGAATGGCCAGGGGCGTTTGAACAAAAACCAATCGAACAATTATATCAAACTTAAAACGTTTTTAATAATATCAAATAGATTCCCTCCTCCCTCCCCTTTTAAATAAAAAGGATATTCCGTGTCATGCTTGTAAAACTCACAAGTAGCATTTTCGTCTAAGGACACTCCCCAAAATCCCCGAGTCATGTGAGCAGGACCTAGAGTCTGGGGGTTGGGAGGGGGGGGTAACGCACACATAAACTTGGATATTTTGGGGTAACGGGCAAAAACGTTCGACGACTCCTGCCATGAAAGAACCAAACGGAGCTGCGGTTACATCACAAATGCTTTGATGTCAACATCAAACGACGCAGTGTAACAATTTCATATGTTATCTTGTGGATTCTAAAACTTAAGGATTATAATTAGATTTAATTTTCTTGTCTTGATAGCTTACGCCAACCAGCATCTGATGGCCTACCGACCGGCACATTGAGAAGCACTGATTTTTAAAATTTTTTTTTAAATCATTAAATAAATTGTAAGCGACTAAATATTTCAGTGGAAGTTTCCTTTAAAGTTACCCTTTTGATTTGACGTCACATTTCGTCAACCCCCCTCCCTCCCCCTCGTCACGCATCGTCACAAAAGTGTGACCCCCTCCCCCCTAGGTGCGTGACGTCATTTATGGACGGCCCCCAAGGTAAGTTAAGCAGTATTATTGATATAGCATCTGATTCATCTGATTATTCAATTCAAAGACAATTATGCATTATACTTAGCATGTGTATGATAAGTCAAAGACATGAGGTTACACCCAGTATACATGATCTATAGCATCTGATTACTCAAAGACAGTTACGCAGAAAATTTAATCTTACTTCTAATTAGGCAAAGAAAGTTAACGCAGTTTACTTGGTCTTGTGTCTGATAAGTAAAATATATTTACTTATGCAGTATGCTTCTTATCATGTCTATTTAGTTAAAAACAATTACTTATACGGTATATTTGATAGAGCATTAACGTCTTATAATTCAAAGTTTATAAGTGGCGCATTAAACTTGATTTTACTGCTGATTATTAAGAGACAATTTCGCAGTATGCATGATCTAGCGTCTGATTAGTATTAAATGAAATTTACTCTACGGTCTGATGAGTGCAAGCTAGTTAAATACTATACTTGATCCAGGGTCTGATTATTCAAAAAGAGTTACTTATGCAGTTTACTTGCACTAGCGTATGATAAGTCCAAGACAGGAACTTTAACGAAGTATATTTGTATAAGTATCTGTTATGTCAAAGCAAGTCACGCAGTAAATTTGATCAGTTGATTGTTTTAATATAGGAACTTGCACGCATTATACTCGATCTTTTGTCTGATAAGTAAAAGAATTCTACTTTGTCAGTATATTTGATGTAGCGTCTAATTATACTGACAGTTGCGCAGTACTTTATTTTAACGAGCGTCGAATTAGTCAAAGACAGTTAGCTGTTACTTACGCAGCAAACTTGGTTTTGCGTCTGAATAGTCAAAGACAGTTACCTGCGGAGTAAATTTTTCTTGCTTCTTAATTGCAAAAGACTTGATCACACACCAAGCGGGAAGATCTTGCTTCTGATTAAAGTCAAAGAAAGTCGACACTATTTAAAGAAAATGACCAGGGATATCACGCATGTGCAGGATCGAAACATTTCGAGATCACGTGTGTGATATGACCGTGAGACAAACACGTTTATTCTGACCCGCCGAAATATTTAAACCAATATTATTCGTCCTTGGTTTTCAACGGACGCCATAAACCTAGTTTTTTAACGGTCACAAAAAGCTTTCCAGTTTGTACCAAGTGCACTGACCTCACCGTCAATGCGGCGCCGAAATTATAATTTTTTTAAATCTGTAAACCCAGTGTTCGAAGAAGTTTGTCGCTAAAAGAAACCTAAAAGACGCGTGCTATTCGGAACCATTATTAGCTGTATTCTATAATCTAAGTGATTTACACATTATTTTACATCTACTATTATGACTGCATTAAAACCAACAGATCTCTGATCTTGGCACAAGCCTGTCGCGAGCTTGACAGTAATAGTAATACATTGTAGTTATTTTTTGTATTACATTTATAGAAAAATACCCCCTCCCCTCTTTTTTTTTGGAAACGTTTAACGAGTTCCATATTATAAAAATAAATATCAGGATCGAATAGGTATTGCTCTTTTAAGAGATCGAGTTTCTTAAGGAACCATGTAGAGTACACGTCAAAAAATTAAGTAGCGTGCCTTAATTTACCATGTTTGTAAATATCCAGTAAACCAAGTAACTAAAAGTTCCCATCGTAGATTGACTGCCAGATAGAACAAACATAGTTTTTCCTCTGTTTTCATCTCTAAACGTCAACTTTATATATAAATAAATTAGTGAACTCAAACTAATTTCTCAACAAGGACTAAACTTTACAGCACCTTTATTTTACATGATTAATTTCTTTACAGCAGTGCTTCTCAAACTTTTTAGTATGGTGGACCTACAGGAATTTTTCCATTGCACCAGGGACAGATGACCTCTTTTCCATGAACTGACGTGGTAGCAAAATGTATTTTATTTGATTTATTCCAATTCATGTGTTTATTGCCGAAAAAATGACATATTCTAGAGCAGTGGTTCCCGGCCTCTTTTGAGTGGCGACCCCTTTTTTATAAAAGCCATGTGACCCGCGAACTCAACGAAATTTAAATAAGTAATTTTCAATATATATATATATATATATTTTACAAAATAGAGCAAATTTGCACTATAGTGAATATTTTTAGTCGACAGTTGATGACCCACATAAAACCAGTTGGGAACCGCTGTTCTAGGGCGTTAGTATTACTGATTGCAAATGGAGGATTATAATTAGATTTTCTGTCCTTTCTTGATAACTTCAGCGGACCGGGAGAGGATGGACCACCACTGTGATAAGCACTGCTTTACAACAACTATACCTTTACTATTAGGTAACATAATCTAAAGGACCTATACTTTTAACTTTAGTTGAAAAGGACTAATTTTGCTCGTGTTTTGTTGCTTTTGTATTTTTGTGTAAGTTTGTTTAGACTTTAGACCATCATCTATATATATAATTCCCCAAAGTGAGTATGTGCAAATGAGCATGACGAATGACCCTCGCTGGGGTCGACCAATCAAGTGAAGTGGGTTCAAAAAGGGGGTGGGTGGGCATGTTTCGAGACCAACAATGCTTCTTAAGTTCACTTTTGTTAATTCTTCATAGAATTACATTTGATTTGTAGTGTAGTGGTTATCACGCCCGCTTTACACGTGGAAGGTCCTGGATTCCAGCGAAAACATTATATTATTTATTAGTTTTTAAAAATGTGCGTTTGTGCCCGTTCTTTTACCCCTTTTTGCGAACATTGCTGACCCTCGCTAGGGTCGCCCAATCCCAGTTTACAGTTGGCAAGCTAGGGTAGTGAAGGGTGGTGAGCAGGTACCAACAATGCGTCGGTGGTTCTCCCCACCGACGTTCACTCACGTTTTTTTTTATATCTTCGTGCTGTAGTTTGTGTCCGTTCTTTCCACCTTTTATTTGCACTATCCATGAGCAAGTCTGCTACGCCACAGGGTGTATCAAGTTTTTCATAAATAGAGACCGCGTGTTAAACTTACAAGAGTGTTTAGTTTTACAGCGGTTCTCCAAGTTTTCATAGATAGGCTTTAATGGGGTAAACGCACGCGACCACCTCGTTCATTCCATGTTTGATTTATGTCGCACCTCGTCAGGTCAACATGACCGTCCTCAAATGTCCCCCACCACCAAAGGTTGATCTTCCTTAACTCGGCTAATTCATGCAGAAGTTTCAGAAAGTACCGTGGTGTGTGTGTGTGTGTGTGTGTTTTGTGTGTGTTATGTTTGTGCTTTTGTTTTGTTTTATTATTTTTTTGTTGTATTTATAAAAGGGTGACGGGGAGTTGGGGATAAAAATGCATTTTTACAATGGCGTAGCTTGGGTGGCTAGCGCCCGGGGAAAGGCGAGCACGATTCGCCATTTACTTTAGTTATTATCTGATAAAGTAAACTACACTGCTTCAATAAATTTAAGTATTAAAATAATAATATATTTAAAATCTCATGTCTATACTCAGTGCAAATTGCTGCTTCAACCAAAATTTCCTTTCAGGTTCTTTGGTACGTGTGCAAAATAAAAAATACGTGACTGACTGCTTAGAGGGGTTAAGATTTTTTAAATTAAAAAAAATAATTTTTTTCATGTCAATTTATATTATGACCCCCTTTCCAGTCCATGCCGGACTATGGGGCAAGTGATGTAGCGTTCACAAGTTTTTAGCCACCACTAACGAATAAGGGAATGTGTGGCCAGCAGAATGCCCCAGGGGCCTTGCCAGTACCTGGGCTCGAACCCGTGACTCGGGATCTGCCTCGGATCCATAGTCCAGTGCGATATCCACTTATGCCTATTTTGAGCGGCGGCCAACAATTCATGCAATTTCATCCCTGTCCATTCCTTTATGTTATCCAGCCAGCTTTTCCATTGTCGACCTCTTCGCCGTTCCACTTCTACTGTGCCTTGAAGGATAACTTTTGTCAGGGTATCATGTCGCAGTACATGACCGAACCATGCCATCTTGCGTCTCTTAATTGTTGTTATGATGGTTTCTTGATGACCCGCAAAAGAGTTTATTTTGTCCCAGACATATTCATTGGTCTTATGTTCCAAATATGAGATCTGGAGAATTTTCCTCATGCATTTGTTTTCAAATGTCTGCAGCTTGCTTTCAGTGGCTGCCATTAGTGTCCAATGGTTTTAACGAGAGCTCTGTAAAGCCTGAGCTTTGTTGGCAGGCCAATGTTTTTGCTGTTCCATATTTTGGTCAACTTCGTCATTGCAGCCATCGCCGACCCAATTGTACCTAGAATTTCAGCTTCACATGTAATATCTCTGGAAAATAATTGCTCCTAGATATTTAAAGTTACGTACCTCCTCCAGTTTTTGTTGGTTCACTACGATGTTGGTCATACTGGCAGCAGAGGAATTAACCAATATCTTGCTTTTCTCGGAGCTAATTTCCATCCCATATGCACCTCATCTGTCTGCCAGTTTGTCCATCACGCCCCTTATGTTTAAAATGTCACCAAACGTGTGAACGTGTAATAAAATTAAACTAATTATTTAACTCTGAGGAAGGGTGAAAATTTTAATTGCGAAATGTGCCTGTAAAATACACACGGAAGGATAAATCTATCTGGATATAAGAACAAAATTAAAAATAATTTTTAATACATGAACCTTTCACAGCAAGAAATAAAGCTGCAATTCAGCAAGTCTCGAAAGAAAGAGGTGTCATATACATTCAAGAAGGTTTGTCTGGCCTCGTTTTGTCGTCGACCTTGCAAAGGGGGTCTGAGGAGGTGCCAGCTTTTGTTATTGTCATTTAGGGGTCGCAAAAAGTGCAAACTGCTGGGTTTTTTTAATTTTACAATTTGTGTCCGTGTGTGTGTGTGTGTGTGTGTGTGTGTGTGTGTGCGTGTGCGCGCGCGCGTCCGTGCGTGTATATGTGTTTTGCAAGCGTGCGTGAGTGTGTGTTTGTGTGGAAATAGTAATAGATTTCGCTGAACTCAGTCTATAGACACTGCCATACGATTCTTCCAAAAACAGTGGCATGGTCTTGTTTATTCAATTTTAGAGGAATTCAGTGGTTTTCAATTACCATTGATTGGGGAAAAAAAGTAGTGGGGAATGTACTTGACACGAGTACTAACACTGATACACAGAAATGCCAAATAATACTTCACCAGGGGTATACCAAGAACAGATACAAAAAATAATTGGAAACCAGCTCAGTTTAACTAACTTTAAAGACTTTTTTTTCCACTTATGTTTTATAATTTTTAATACCATTATATGATACTAGGGGCAAGTACCCGGCTTCTCCAGGGTTTAAAATAAGGTTTTCTGTAGAAGCGTACTGCCACTTGCCATCAAACCATGCATGATTGCCTTTTGGGGCCGATTCCTATCTGCTGAATGAAACTGGGCCCCATATGATTCATGTCTTTTGTTGTGATACATACATCGTACAGAATAGGATCTTTTCTTTGTCTGGGGATTTCGGCCTTTTATTGCTTTCTACTTGGTCTGGGCGAATTTTGGTATGCAAACCAATAACCTAAAAGATGCACTGTGTGGCCAGTCCGACGTTTGCCACTCAAGGGGAAGACTTGAAAACAGGTACTTTTCCAAACCAGCTTGGCACATCCTTGATGACAGGCTTTTCTTATAAGACTTTTTGTTGAAACACCCTGGCAAACCCAAGTCAACACGATCTGCTGACACTTGTCACCTGGAAGCAATCCAAACTAGTTATCTCTGGCCAGCTTGGGGTTGCGGGTTGCAGGTGAAAGTGATCGAAGAGATCAGGTGGTGCCTCTAGACGCAATAGGTCCATTCCCATCCCTAGTGCATATTCTTGCATGTAACGGGGCCATCCACCTGATGGATGAAGGGCCTTGCGCACACATCATTCTGCCCAAGAGTTTCAGAAGTCACAGTTTGTAGGGAATTCCTTACTGCTCTAATAGTACACCATGACGTCTCGAGCTCGTAGACTAGTTTACTTGTATTTTGGTTAGTACCTGCATGAAACGCAATCTCTCATGTCTCATCACTCTAGCATCGCATATCCACTATGTACTTGCTGTGAAACCAGGCCGCTGAGTGCATCAGGAGGATGTGTATTTGTATTAATACGTATGACGCATAGTCATGCATCATGCGCGATATGCATAGTATAAGTAGTCAATGCTATGTGACTTGTTTACATCTTTATGTTCAATCATATGCCATCTTCTCATCATAACAAATAGCAGATGGTACTGAAGTGAGGATCTCAGATGACCTGTGAGTGTCTTGAATACACTTTGAAGGCATTTGAGCGTCACCTTCGGGGTGAATGCGATGGAGGTGAGCAATGTCACTACTGAACACCTAGCTCTACTCAGCAATCATGATAGGCCACTTAGTCATATCACTAACAGTAATCGGTGTCATTGCAATCTGCCATTTCTGTGATTCTTTTAATAATTGGAGCTCTACTGCCAGTAATTTCATAATGCATATGTGTAATGCCCACGTGAGTAGGATTTATCCATATAATCTCAGAGCAGCCATAATTTAAATGACCTCAGTCATAGCTGTTATTACGCTGATGCAGAGTACAGCATTCTTTGCAGTATGTAAGCACAAGTTTTCTCTGTCAAGCAGACTGCTCATAGCAATCCAGTCCGTCTTGCACTTGGTCACAATCTTCCATCCTCAAGAGAAAGTAGATCTGGAGATATGTGCGCTTAGAGCTACGAGCCAATTGACGGGCTAGATGAAGAATGGAGTCCTTGCACAGTGGTGAGCGTACACTTAGGCTTGGACCTTGAATGTATGTGTGTACCACGCTCCTATTCACGACAACATTAGATCTTGAAGGAAAGTCATGAAGGCAAATCATATTTCATTGAATCGTCTAATATGTTTCACAACTAGTTACATATGAATGTGCAGTATTCTACCATTCAGACAGACAGCGCATCAATGGTTCAGAGTGAGCTAGTAGAATAGGTGGACGATTGACTTTACAGCATAGTAGCAGCAGCAGCACATGTCTGAGTTTGCTGCCTTATTCCACACTTAAGTGCGCCAACAGCATAGTAGACAAACATTTGTGCATCATCTGCCATGAC
>CALYLW010002833.1:23-27295 GCA_944989445.1 Ampullaceana balthica | reverse complement strand
TTACAATATATGGTGCTATGACTCCAAATTTGGATGAGAATGTTTAATAATCAATAATTCTGTACCTATGAATTATTGTAGGCGTTGATTGTCTTTTTTTTTGCCTCGTTTAGCAAAACAAAACAAAAAACAAAAAATTCAATGCGTACAGTGACATAAAAAGTAGGTTTTCATGCAATAAATAATTAACACTGTAAATAAAAGTTTCCAAAATAGTTATTTTAAAAAAATGCAAGTACTCGATAATTCATTTCTTTTCTTGTTAATAATGAAACCTGCAGGCGCAAGCGTTGAAGAATTGAGAGCTAATTCATTTCTTTTCTTGTTAATAATGAAACCTGCAGGCGCAAGCGTTGAAGAATTTGAATTACACGTATTATGGTACAGAACTGACAAGACGGAAGACCACAATGCTATGAAGTTTACTTTAGATCATCTTTGATGTAAATCCTTCTTGGGTTTTTGTTAACAAATATCTGTAAAACACTGTCCTCGTTGATATTAAAAGCGTAGTGAATATGCATCAATGCAAGCTCTGTAAGTCTTTCCTGTCCAATTAAACATCTCATGTAATTGTGCAAACGCCGGAGTGCACTGAAACTTTGCTCACACGCGCAAGGAAGTCACATAAATCACACACGTGATTTTCAGTAAGCAATAAATATTCGGATACATCGATTCATTGCAATGTTTTATAGTTTCCGTGCAATTTTTTGGTAGCTTTGACACTTCCATTGGCTGAACCTCAATTTCCACCCATGCACTAAACTCTTCGGGCATCACCTTTGTGAAGGCAGATCGTGTTCATAAAAATCCACAGCACCTTTTAGATTTTCATACGTACAATTTCTAACAGCACTTGGCACAAGAGCTAACAGTTGTGAGGATGTCCTTATTAAGCCAGAGAACCGTATATCTAGTTCAACAATGATGTGCTCCAGAAATGGTTTAATTAAGTTCCGCAGATAATGTTAACCATCGGCGTTTATGCGCTCACATTGCTTCGGTAGATTTGCCGCGTAGCAACTCTGGGCATTGAAGCTTCAACTCCTACAGACTGCGCCATGATAACTATATGATCATAAGTGTTATGAAAATAAGAATCTACATTTGTTCTATAATCTCTCTACACTCTTGCTTGATGTTTTCATGTCAATCGCTTCTTGTTGAAGTTGGACTGTTATTCCTTCCAGCCTAGATAACAGCTTGCACGTTACAACAAACGTCACAATAAATGTGAAGTTACACAAGGAATGAAGAAGTAACTTTGCTCGAGACGCAATGCCCGTGTCCCAATCACCATTTGTACTCAAACTTGGATCCAATCCTTGGTCGTTTGTGTTTTCTATTTAGCAGTGAAATTATCCCAAGAGTCTGAACAACGTAAACATACGAGTGATAGAAGTGTGTGTATGCTTCGTGGCGCTCAGCCATCTTGTTTTGCACAAATCTAGCAGTGTCTTCCGTTTAGCACTGTCGAATGGAAGACATGTTTCTATGACGTTTTTTAACAAGGCTTAGCGCTTTAAGCTGTTGTTAAAAACATGCAGGTTTCTTTAAATTTGTCAATTGTCAATCATATTACGCACATCGGGAAGTCCGCACGGATGCTCGATCACTAGGTTTAAAGCGTGATTGTTGCTGTGTGTGTATACCACCAATGGGGCCTCTCGCAGAATACGCGATTTAACTCCTGAGACAGCGCCCGACTTAGATGCAGCGCCATCATAACACTGGCCCCTCATATTCTGTAGTGAGATCTTTGAGGCCATCGCCTCTCCCGTGGTTCGAACAAGTGGAACAAAAGAGATGAATTCCTCTCTTACATTGTTTTCGCTGTCAACATTTCTAATACAAAACGACGTTTCAATAAAGCGTGGATGGAGGTCAAAAGACCGATTCTTTTAAGAATATTTAGGACTATTTTGTTTCCATTCCCGAGACACAAAGAGGTAGGATTATGCGGATTAAGATTAGTCATTTGGTGAGGGCAAGACTGGCTACCTGGCTAACCCACCAAGCCTTGTCGGACTTGATCGTTCAAAGCATTTATTTTCCTTTGTTGATTTTCGGTAGTCGTCTTGCAATAAAAAAAAATATATCTATATATATATATATATAATTCTCTTCGTGGTCGGACCCTGCGAGTCAACAACAAGCTGCATGTGCAACAGATACTAATTTTAGAAAGCAGCGCACCAAATTACTGCACCAATGCATCAAAAGGTGTGCAAATTAAATATGCGCTGTAAAAAAATTATATGACGTCATTGTTTTCGCTGATATTTTAATTTTGTAAAAAAGGGAACAATGTAAAAAGAGGATTTGATGATGGTTAATTATAACATCAAAAATCAAAGGGGGCGCCATAGGTGCCCTACAACCCCTGTTATAAAATACTTTGTGTGCATTTCAGAAAGTTTAATATTTCGTATCAAACAAGGACAAGTTAGTTGAGCTTTTGAAAAAGGTCGGCGCCGTAGGCGCACTAAAAAAGTGCATTAAAGGGGTAAAAGAACTCTCCATGAGCAAGTCTGCGGCGTATGCTACGCCGCGGGGCGTCTAGTTTGATTTGTTACAACCAAAGGGCACAAATTCGCAGAAGTGGTTTCGTTCGAACGTACGAACCCCCCTGTGTACGGCCTTGTTAAGTCTGATACAGAGAGCCTCAGTATACAATAATGCTGAAAAAATAATAAAATAAAGTTTTCATTCTTAACAAAAATAGAAGATACGGAAGAAATCATTTGTGAAGGATTTGGTGCTTTATGCCAAAAATATCCTGAATATCAATCATCATCAATATACATAATTCCCTTCGTCTGTATGAATGTATGTATGATGTAATTTATTATATGACGTCATTGTTTGATCTTATACTTAATACAAGGTGTGCATCAAAAGGTGTGCAAATTAAAGATGCGCTGTAAAAAAAATATTATGTTACGTCATTGCTTTAGCTCATATTTTAATTTTGGAAAAGGGAACAATGTAATAAGAAAAACCCGTAAAAAACCAAGTTTTTGACTATAAATCCTTTATGTACGAGAAGTAATTAAAAGAATGTTCATTATAATACGCAGCGCCAGACCATCCAGAAATACAAAATTGCAGTTGCGTCGTAAAAAATGTTTAATATAATGCGCACCGATCAGGAATATGTTTATAAAAAGAGCTGTCAATAAAATACGCACCTTATTGCGCGACAGAAAGGTTGTTCAATATAATACGCACCGCGACGCTCTATCTCAAAAAATAGCATGATACATAGGAATAAATAAAATAATCTAAAAAATCAATAATTTAATTACGGTACATGCGATCGATCTGAAATTTTGATACATTGTTTTTATCATCGGTACGAAACTGCCTGCAAAATTTCAGCTCGCTATCTTGCGAGCAAGTGGGTTAAAAATCGATCAAAAGTTTTGGCGACAAGGTCGGTCGGTCGGTCGGTCGGTCGGCCGCAGACACCACGAGTTAATATAAAGGATTTAATAAAAACAACCCGTAAAAAAACCAAGTTTTTGACTATAAATCCTTTACGTATGAGACGTAACTAAAAGAATGTTCATTATAACACGCAGCGCAAGACCATCCAAAAATACAAAATTGCAGTTGTGTCGTAAAACGTGTTTAATATAATGCGCACCGATCAGGAATAGGTTTATAAAAAGTGTTGTCAGTAAAATACGCACCTTATTGCGCGACAGAAAGGTTGTTCAATATAATACGCACCGCGACGCTCTATCTCAAAAAATAGCATGATACATAGGAATAAATAAAATAATCTAAAAAATCAATAATTTAATTACGGTACATGCGATCGATATGAAATTTTGATACATTGTTTTTATCATCGGTACGAAACTGCCTGCAAAATTTCAGCTCGCTATCTTGCGAGCAAGTGGGTTAAAAATCGATCAAAAGTTTTGGCGACAAGGTCGGTCGGTCGGTCGGTCGGCCGCAGACACCACGAGTTAATATAAAGGATTTAAAAAGAGGATTTGATGATGGCTAATTATAAAATTACAAAAACGAAGGGGGCGCCGTAGGCGCTCTACAACCCCTATTATAAAATACTTTGTGTTCATTTCAGAAAGTTTAATATTTCGTATTTATCAAACAAGGACAAGTTAGTTGGGGTTTTGAAAAAGTGCATTTCTTCAAAGTAAATAGATTTCAGCTGAAAACTTCCGTCATTTTTGACGGGTGATACGCTAGTGTGGACATAAATTATGTGACGGGTGATACGCTAGTGTGGACATAAATTCTGTGACGGGTGATACGCTAGTGTGGACATAAATTATGTGACGGGTGATACGCTAGTGTGGACATAAATTATGTGACGGGTGATACGCTAGTGTGGACATAAATTCTGTGACGGGTGATACGCTAGTGTGGACATAAATTATGTGACGGGTGATACGCTAGTGTGGACTTAATTCTGTGACGGGTGATACGCTAGTGTGGACATAAATTCTGTAGGGAAAGTCAAGCATTTCATCAATATCAATAAAATGGTTCAACGAAACATGATATTCAGACACACCAGGATCTGTATAGAGCAGTGGTTCTCAACCTGTGGTCCGCGGACCACTAGTAGTCCCGCGGAGATGTCCCTGGTGGTCCGCGAGAATGAAATTATAATTTATATACAAAGTATAATTATCTATAAATTTCCTGCAGGGAGTACCAAAATTGTCAGTAGTGGTCCGCGGCTAAGATACAAACTTTTCAAGTGGTCCTTGAATCTCGAAAGGTTGAGAACCACTGGTATAGAGTATAGAGTACGGTAATATTTAAGGATCGTGTCCAGTCAGCATTCCCTGATGTAGAAGAAATGTTCTTAGTAAATTTTTAGTATGATGTTTTCTAACTGCTCTGGAGATCGTTTTCTCTGTCGAAGAGGAACAACAATTCCTCGAGATAAACTATGTTCCCTCAGTCTCTTGCATAGAAAGTACAACTACGCATTGTATCATTAATAATGTCAATGTCATCAGTAACTTTGTCAAATTTAGACAATAATGAAAATAATGTAGTTTAATATAATTTCATAAACCCTTATAGTTAAAGCCTTTTTCACTATATGAGATGATACGCCTTCGTAAATTGTTTTCAAATAATTTTTGACTGCTTTTATTTACTGGAGTTTGTATTGTACAATTTGTGATAAATAAAAATTATTTTAAATTACATATTATTTTACTATCTACACAATTCTTAATTGTATTTCAGTTTAACTCCCTTGGTATGCGAAATTCAAATGTGGCACTGTCAGAATACAGGGGTCCTCGGGTTACGACGTTGAACCGTTCTTAAGTTTAGAATAAGAAGCGCCGTAACCCGATTTTCAGTGTAAGTCAGAACATAAACAAAATATATAACATACTAGTGTATTACCCGTAAAAAATAACGGAAGTTTTCAAAATAAATATATTTCAGTTGAAATATATTAATTTTGAAAAAATACACATCAGAAAAAAGAATAATACTGAACTTTCATTTATTTTATTTTATTCATTTATTTCCATATTGAACAATTTTATGCGGACGTTCGAAAAGAGTTATTTTTGGTACAGTTTTAGCGGTCGCTGCTTTCTAAAATTAGTAGCGTTACGAACGACGGACATACATACGCAAATTATTACATTGATAATAATACTGTTAAGTACTGTATGTACAGTACTATAAAAATTTAACAGTTAATGAAATAAAAAAGTATTTAAAAAAGAGAAAACAATTCCTTACCTCATGAATTAAATAAAATAAAATTTATTAATAAATTAAGAGAGCACAATTCATTACCACATGAATTAAAGTAAATATTTATTAAAAAGACGAAATGACGCGTAATATTATTTTTTTATATTTTATTGGGCGCGTTCGTAACCAGGAAACAGCGTAATTCGGGACCGGGGTAACCCGAGGACTCCCTGTATCTGGACTTATAAAGGGCCCTGATACTTAGCTAAGGGCCTCATCAAGTCTAAATCCGTCTCTGGACGTCTGTCTAGATCGGCGGTTCTAGTCAAGAGTTACAATAACCCCTTTGAAGCAAAGAACCCGAAATTTTGTATTTGATGCAGTAGTGAGCTGTCATCTCGCTTATATTTGGGGCTTTTAACATTTCGTTTTCGACAAGTCGATGCCGTCAAATGTGACATGTGCCCTCGACTTTAGACCAGAGGCGTCATTGGGGTGGTGCAGGGGTGCGGACCACACCGGGTGAACCATCACAAAGGTTGACACCGAGGTGTAAAATTATGTATGTTCCCGTTATTAAATTATCAAGACGTTAGAAAAAATGTATTTTGAATTAGTAGCCTAAAGATAAAGTGACATTACATATTGTAAATATAACTGGAAAAAAAGCAGCAGTAGGTCAAATTTGAATTACCCTAAAATCTCACTTGTCACTATAAAAAACGCTAGCAGAATGCTGCATGACTTGTCTTGTCTTATCTAAAGAGACGCCCCTTCTATGCATAGGATTATTACATCCACAGACGATGCCGGTCTGTTGGCAAGTGACGCAGCGTTCACAGGCCATAGCTATAAGGGTTCCACGCGTTAGGGGCCGTCCATAAATGACGTCATGCTCTTGTGTTTGAGGGGGGGAGGTCACGCATTTGTGATGATGTTTGACGAGGGGGAGGGGGTGTTTGAGAAATGTGACGTCACATAAAAAACGCGCAACTTTAAATACAAGTTCAACCTAAAGATTTGATTGCTTACAATTTATGTTATGATGTTTTCAATGGCCAATGGCTTCACACGTGTTACGATATTAGAGTGCTGCATTACACTTAATACATATTAAAATTACAAAAACAGTAATTTGCAACACTCTAATTTTCAATCAGAAAATACGGCTTATATAGGGGGGGTGTCAAAGATTTTGACGTCATATTGGAGGGGGGGGGGTCTAAGTTTTTGTGACGAAGTGTAACGAGGGGGGGAGGGGGTTTAAGAATCGGTCAAAACCGCAAGACGTCATTTTTGGACGGTCCCTTACCAACCCGCATTCTCTTCCCTAACTAATGTTAGGTACCCATTCGAAGCTGGCTCGGTGGACTCCGGGTTGTCTTCACAGGTATGCAACTTTGGCACAGTTTGCTTCTGGTCAATCCCTGATTAAAAAAAAACATCAACACCAAAAAAAAACAACAAACAAACAACGAACTATAAATTTAAACTTAAAAGTGTCGCCCAAGCCGCAATAGAAATACATATAAGTTTGTATATGATATAAAAATATATGAAATATATATGAATATTTAGGCCGCTTGCCCCTTCCAAATTCTGAAGATTTTAAGACTACACTGTGACAAAGCCATCTTAAATTATAGAAATATTTTTAAAAATAATTTTTAAATTAAAAATAATTTTGATGAGTTCATGTACTCAATTTCATATTATTTATTTTCAACCCACACACATTTCAACGTATATATTTTTAACAGACCAACCGGTACTTAATTCGTAAGTTACTACATGTAGTTGGATATTATAAAAAGCTGCTCCGGAAAAAAACTGGCGCTAAAAAGTTATTTTTGGTAGCAGCCGGTAAATACAACTGTATTTTTGTTATTGACAGTGTCATTATTTTTTAAATCTCAGCTTGCAATAGGATAGTACCGAAAATGCTTCAGCGGTATTTACAATACCGAGCTATCGTTGGTACGTCCTCAGGTAAGAATTTCAACTGACTTAACTTGATAAATTTTTTTGAAATAATCAACGATTTTGCAAGAGACTAGAACTAGAATTACAAAGATGAAAATGCTATCTGAATCTGAACTAGAAGTTCTTAGAACTTCTAGTTTCTAGATTCTAGAATATAGCAGATTCAGATAGCATTTTCATCTTGTCATCTTTGTAATTGTATGTCATAAGGCAATTAATTCTAACTTGGAGGTACAACACTAACACAAAGATAACTTAATAATTTAATAAAATACAACCCTAAAATAGACATAGTCATAGGGATAAAAAATAAAACACCTTTCAGTCCTTTCTTATTCCATATGCAAGAACAAACATCAAATACTCATACTAGTCATACAAATTCTTGTTTTAAAATTACTATTTGGTTTTACAGTGACACAGATAGCTCCTTCATTAGACCTCTCTTTTATCCTGAAAAAGTTTAAAAATTACAGTACAGATGAGTATTCCACAATGGATAATAATGGGGTATGTAACATTTCCTCCAGTCCATTCATTATATTGTACTAGAGTAGCATGCAGCATATAGTTGATATAGTTTGTATAATTTGTCTAGATATCTTAATTAAAATTTGAAGTGATTATGCGCACGGTTTTGGCTTTGGCCGTGGGGATAATGTAGAGTATTATCCGCACGGGTCATCTGAGCATGCGTCTTCTATGGGCTGGTCACGTTGAAAAAAAAAGCGCCCGGTGAAGACAAAATAAAAGCCGATATCTCTCGATTTCGGCTAAAATGTGTAATTAATATGCTAATATTAATTAAAATTTCATGATAACTGAAGTTTTAAAGTAGCACTGCCATAAAAAAATGATTGGTGTCCAATTAATGATAATTCTTATAATTTTAAAATAACGCACTTAAATCGTCAGCTTCTCCAGGTGAGTGGTTAGTCGTAGGTTAGTTCCTTAAAGCATGATGGTATGTGGATCGAATCCCAGGACGTCTTACTTATTTTTTATTTAATTTTTTTTTATAGTTTTTTTGTTTGTTTGTTTGTTTTACAACCACAACCACAAGGATGTTTGCAAACACTCAAGCAGGCTCTTTCCCAGAAACATTTTATTATTCCCCCACCCATGCCTGTCTTATCTATTCTGTTACTGTACTTACTGTTACAGACACTCACTTTAAAATTTCTATGCTATACCATTATAATTATATTATATCGTCATCTTTCACTTTTGCATGCTTTAAATTAAATTAACTTAATTAATGATGATTACAGGTACAAAGCTAGTTTTGGGGAGAATAATAATTAGCCGTTTTAATTACGTTTACAGAGCCTCATCCAATTATGAATGAAAGTTAATAAATCTACTTTATAATAGATAGAAATATACATGTAATAAAGATACAAAGTTCGAGTGCACTGGAACAGTTAATAATAGTTAAATTATTTTAAATTATTTTTTAGTTAAATTTAAATAGTCAGCTAAATTCATAGTATTACTAATTAATTAATTAATGATTAACTAACGATATGCAGGTCCGCTCAGATTGTTGATTATTGCTAAAATGAATAAAAATATAAGATGCCAGTCACTCGGAAGACGGTTAAAATGAGAATTTAATTATTTTTATACCCTCCAAACCAAAATATGTCAATAAGCAATGACACATAAATAATAAGCAGTTAGTAATAAGAATTTAGATATCGTTTGGCATCATTCTCACTGTCAAAACCGTGCGGCAGTGCGAATAACGCTAGGCATTATCCGCACGGTTTACTGTGCGGATAATGTTGGACATTATTCGCACTGCCAAAACCGTGTGAATAACGCTTACCATTAAAATTTTAAATTGATGTAGATGCTTTTAACTCTCTAACTAAGAATTAAAATTGTAATGTCAGGACTCTCCTACTCTCTCAACTTTTCTATTCTCTAAATCCAGAAAATCCACATTCCAGAAAAAATACACTGTTAACAGTCAAATTAGCGCCAGCCAATGTACCTTATCTCAATGAGTCATATGAAAAATTGTTACTGAAAAATTAATTATTAAACATAAACTGTGATGTATAAAAATAGTTGATAAAAATGTTTTAAAATTTTGTTGTTCCAGATGTCTGTCCCTCCACTGGCTTGTGCTTTTGCCAAAAGTAAGATTCTGAGATTTATTCTTTTAACCTTTTTGTCTAGATTTTGCAAGCATTTTAAACACATAATTTTTGTCAGGACTTTAAAATAAAAAATTGCAACTAATGTATTAAAATATTATTTCAAATTGTGACTAAAATCGCGTGGAATCATGTGAAATAAATCCATGTCAATCAAACTTTTCTTACTTTAGTGGGGCAACATCAACACGTGGTGGGTATCGTCGATGAGGATGGCTACCTTGTGCTGTACAACATCCACAAGACAGGACGAGCCGCTGTAATTAAGAGTAAGTTTAATATTATTCAACCTATTTTAAAAATAATTTCTTATCAATGGAAAAAATGACCTGGTTATAAAGAAGTCTAGTAAATATTTATTTAGTGTAATTGTTGTGAGTGAATTTTTCATTGGATTGCTTTGATCAGCCTGGCAGGTTCATGCTAATGCTGTATTTGACATGGAGTGGCTTCAAGAGAGCAACCAACTACTCACTGGGTCAGGTGACCAAAGGATTATCCTCCATGATGTTGAGACCTGTGAGAAGCTAGAGATATTCAAAGGCCATGCTAGTAGTGTGAAATCCATTTCTTGCCGTCCCGACGATGATGGCAAGTATTAAGATTCTTGCTGTTATAAACACAACATTAAAAATGGCACAGATTTATATTAAAATTATGGATGCAGTGAAATTAATAGTAACCACTACTAGTAGTCAAATAAGTCATGAAATGAAAGAGACGTCAGAAATTTTATTAATTGTTATGACTAAGGAATACAGTTATAAACTTAATACCCTCAATATTTTGTGATATATTTGGTTGCTCGCTCACAAATTCTGCTTATTTCATTATTATCATTCTAAATTTGTATGGAACCAAAACCTCTTTAATGGATATTATTTATATCCAGACTTCATGCAGATTTATTTATCTCTTGTCATATTATTTTTAACAATCTTTTAAAACTCCAGCTGTGTTTGTGTCAGGATCTAGAGATGGCCACATCATGATATGGGATAAACGGGTCAACCCCAAGGGTGAGTAGCAACCTTGAGAAATATTTGTCAGGCTTGATGCCTACAGTGTTAAGATTATTTTATTTTAGCTCGGTATCTTTAGCGGCTGGATAGCGAAAAAAAAATGTAGACCTGACGGGACGTCACAAAACAACAAATGTTACGACAAGAAGCCTTCCTCAATAAACAAATGGACAAAAAAGTGTTATGATTATGTGATTGATATGAAATTGAGGTTTAGCTCATGTTTTAGCTGAGCAAGTTAGTAAAAGTTTCAAACGTGGAGTATTACTCTACCCGTTAACTACTAGGGTGGTAATAATTGTTTTTATATTTAATTTTAAAAAAATTGCTAATTAACTTGAAAACATTTTCTTCCAGATGGCACTATAGCACCAGTTACTAGAATATTGAATGCCCACACGATGAAACTGAATTCATTAACTCCAAAATCAAGGAAGAAAGCAACAAATTCAGTCATGGTGAGCATCTATTCTTCCAGATTAATATTTTTTTCAGCTCAAGTTGCTTAAACTTGTGAGTTTTCAGTGTCAATGTATAACAACAAACCTTATTGACTTATTTTGTTAAGACTCAGCTTGAGAGAAAGGATGCTTGCAACTGCAAGGCATTGGAAGCTGTTACAGTGGCCTGATTAAATAATGAAACTAGTTGCCTAAAGCAGGGCTCCTCCAAACTACAAAGAAAATTTATGTTATTATTTTCAGGATGTCCAGCAAAGTGTAACTTCAGTTCTCTTCCAGAATTCAAATAATGTCATCTCTGCTGGTGCTGTCGATGGGTAAGTTTTACATCACAGAATAGAAAAGAAACTTTAAGTCTGCGGCTGATTTAAAAAAAAGTCAAATGTCATTGTTTGTGGGGTACATTTTCATCATTCCTCTGAAATAGAACAGTGTAATAAAATTTAGTTTAAATATAGTTTTTTCTGCGTTTATTGTAGTGGAAATATAGGCGAATTTAAAATGTATAGTTTTTTAAAAAGTTTTATAGAATCTTCTACATTTTTTAATAAATTTAACAAGTGGGAAACCTTATTTATAAAGCCATCGTGTATATTCTTTAAGCATTTCAATGAATTCTTATTCTTTAAATTTAGTTGTCTCAAGGTGTGGGACGTCAGAAAGTCTAGCAGAATATCAGGAGCTCAACCAGTGCATACTTTCCCTTATCCTGGCAAGAATTTACGCAAGCGGGGTAAGCGTTACCGTTCTAATAATTTTTTTTATAATAAAGAATTTATGGGAATTCCTAGAACCTGTTTAAGTTCTAAAAAAAACAACCCACGGAACTCTTTCATTTAATTGCTCCCATTTAATGTTTAGACATCAGATTCTTCATGCTTATTTAAGCATTACTTATAAAAATATAAGAAGCAATGCAAGGAAATAGAATTGGAAATAATAAATACAGCTGATACAGCGACTCATAGTCAGCAATGTTCCCTTTAAGCTGCACGGCAGCGCACATATCTAACTGATGCCACGCATCAACTTAGAATTCACGTGCAGGAAATTTTGATAAGGATAATATATCTGTGTTTGTGGGATGTAAATTTTTGGACAAAAATAGACACTGCGCAACTTTGCACACGAGTTTGTTATTTTGCACACTGACCAAAAAACCTTAAAGAGAGCATTGGTTGTCAGTCATTTCTTCTAAAGCTTGGCATTCACTTTGATATTAAAAAAAAGTATCTTGTCATTAACAAATTTTATTTAATAATTTGAATAAAATTATTAATTTGACCCTTGTGCAAAGCAAAAATAAAAGGTGATTAGAGTTTGTCTCAGATCATCCCAAACATTGGGGGTAATATTGTTAATAGAAAGTTGGGGCCTGCAATGACACAGTTTGGAAAAATGTTTCATGAAAAATGTGTTGCTGTTTGAATTACAAAACAAGTCCAAAAAAACCATCTTGCCAGTAAGGCTTCATCTGAAGTTGCAACAATACAACAAAAAAGAAGAAAATTAAGTTGGGTGAATAGCCCAGTCATGGCAGAGCTCTAAGAGTAAAAAAAAACCCACCCAGATAATAATAATAATTGATAATCTATATAGCGCTGTATCCCAGTAGCAACCGGGCTCACAGATATGAACTTTAAAGTTGTAAGAAGTTTGGGTGTTAACAATGTCAATGCGCATTAGTATATGAATGTTTACTACTTCATTAAACTTGTTCTTACCTCCCATTCTGTCACTCAAATACATAGTTTACTTTTCTATTTTTGAAGGGTACTCTAGTCTTGTTCAAGACTCCCGAGGCCTGCGCCTGTTTGCAAGTTGCACAGATGACGTCATATACCAATATGATGTGGCTTCTTACAACCCAGTGCCAGGTTAGTCACCTAACTCTTGTTATGATATTAAATTTATTTATAACATTTTCCTTTTCTATTGTAACAAATATAAGTAATATATTTGTATAACTAACTACTTACAAATATAAGTAATATATTTGCATAACTAACTACTTACAAATATAAGTAATATATTTGCATAACTAACTACTTACAAATATAAGTAATATATTTACATAACTAACTACTTACAAATATAAGTAATATATTTGCATAACTAACTACTTACAAATATAAGTAATATATTTGCATAACTAACTACTTACAGATATAAGTAATATATTTGCATAACTAACTACTTACAATTTAAAAAAAAAGGATTGAAGTCATTTTTATTACTACTACTACTGTTAATTATTTATAACTAGCAGACCGTGGTGTGTTGCAAGGATCTCAGTAAAAAGGAATACATATAGATAAAGGAATTACATTAAGGGTCACCGGGCCTATCAGTTTAACATGATGAAGTTTGAAAATCTGTTCATTTCGATCAATTTCATAACAAATATATAAATATATTTATCTATATTTCTCAATATCGTGTAAAATTGAATGGGGAATACAATATTAAAAGTTTAGTTAAAAAACACATATAAGGCCCCCAGCCCCGAGGAAATGGACATTAAGAGTTCAGTGCCCTATAGTAATTTAATATAGGCTCATAAGTTTTTATATACCGATTTTGGTCAAAATCCAGTTATTTCATAGTGGTTATATTTATCTATATTTATCAAGATCTCTAATAATTGAATGGGGAATAAAATCTTAAACGTTTATGATTATGAAAAAAGACATTTTGGGTCCCCAGCCCCGAAGAAATGGACATTAGGAAATTAGTGCCCTTAGAGTATTTCACTATTGGCTACCAAGTTGTTATATACAAAGTTTGGTTAAGACCCATCAATTTACCTAATAGCTAACGCTTAAACTAATTTTTATATAGCTCATTTAAGAAAAAAATCATATAGGCCCCCGGTGCCCCATTAGTGTTAAATTTTGCAAAAAAAGTTGCCAGTGACCATCCCAGGAGCGTACTCAAAAGTCTCCAAAAGTTTCATGGCGATCGGATGAATGGTTTAGTCAGCTATAAAGGACATGCATACATACATACATACATACTTTGATTTATATATATATATATATATAGATTTGGACTTTGCTGTCAGGCTTTGAGAAAAACTGGTGTGTTGGTTTTAATAAAAAAAGGGTATTCATCACGAACAAATCTTAATTCACTTACACTTAAAACCTTGGTAATAAAATCAGAAATGTGAACAAACCGTGTCTAATGTTCTAAAACTTAATTACTTAAAAAAAATTTTTTTTTGGTTTTAAAATATTTTGTCGATTTGAATCTCCCGCAGTGTGCACCTGGAGTGGTCATAAGAACACCACCTTCTACGTTAAGTCAACAGTCAGTCCAGATGACCAGTACTTGCTCAGCGGCTCCAGTGATGAAATGGCTTACATCTGGCAGGTAATGAATAATAAAAGCTCGGCTATCAGTTAAGTTATGATGGTGACGTATTCTTGGTGAGAGATTTGATGATGAAATGGTGGCAAATATTTGTCTTTATTAAGTGTTTGGCGCGTATAGAACTGATGTCTGATAAATATATATTTTTTTTATCTTGGTCACAGATCAGTAAGCCTGAAGCTGCACCTGTAGTTCTTAAATCCCATACAGCTGAAGTGACCAGTGTTGCCTGGTGTCCCAGTGACTGGACAAAGGTAATTTTATCCAAATTAAAAAAAAATTTGCTGGTTGAAAAGAAATGGTCACATCGGGAAAGTTTATTGTGACAAATAGCTGGAACATTTTAAGTTATAAAACGTACCACCCTAAGTAGGGTGGCCCAAAAAACTCAACTTTCACCTACAGAGCAAGACACCCTCTAACTTTTTTCCTTATAGCAAACCTTTAATTAGAGCAAAGTTTCAGCCTCTTGTGTCAACTGCAAGGTGATGCTCAATGACCATGGATTTTCAAAATTTCATCGAAAATTACCGAAATTTCATGTAATTTACATTTTGCATACTTAAGTACTGTATCATGCTCTTTGTGTTATATTTTATTTACTTAGGGTTGGCTGTTTAACTATTCCATGTCATAACTTCCTGTTTAGTGTTACCTTCTGCCATATTTGTTGATATAATAATTAATTTTTGTGTCTTTATTGCTTGTTTTCTGTAAACTTAGTGCTTATCGGGTCTCACTATTTTAAAGGCCAATTGAAAAAGTAATATAGTAAATTAATCTTGTTACTGAACATAATAAACACTAAAAGTGTTTGAGTTAACTGAAAAACAACAAAGATCAGAACTGAGGCGACAAAAAGAAGAGGAAAGAAAGCGGAAGGTTTCGCAACCTCCAGCATCGACAGTAGCAGCCTCCCTTGCCTTGCCCAGCCTGATGATGACTGTGCATTTGCAAGCAGCGTTCTTCATTATGAAACTGAATATGACGATAGTACATACCGACCAAAATTAGCAAATCAGGTAAACAGCAAGACACGATAACTCAAGTAAAGAAAACCTCTCGACACCAATTGTTCAATTCAAGTGTAACAAGTGCCTTTGACTGTAATAAAACATCTGATCGTCAAGCTGTTCGACTACTTATTCCTATTGCTGCAGCCCTTGGTCACGATCCAAATGCACATCCTATTTCGCGTAGCACTATTCAACGAGCGCGGTGAAGTGCTAGGCATGAAATTTCTAAAGCAATGAAAGATGCTTTTGAGCCAACTTGCCCATTAGTAATCCATTGGAATGGAAAGATACTTCCAGAAATATTTGGGGAAGGCTCAGTTGACAGGCTACCAGTTTTAGTTTCAGGTGATGGGATGGACAAACTGTTAGATGTGCCAAAGATGAGCCTGTCGCCATCATGTAATAGAGATCATCTTGTCAAAGGTTTTCAACATCTGCTGTGCACCTTCAAATTCCCCAGATATCCCACTTTTCAAACGACCCAAACACTGTTGGAGTGTCATCACCAGGCAGAATTTTTCAGAATTCCAGGTGAAACCTGTAGCTTCCACAGTTTATCAGATGCAACCATGCAGTCCTGACCAAAGAGCACCTAAAGGAACAAGTCAGAGATGATTACATGGAGGTTATTGAGTTGACTCTGATTGTTAGAGATGATTACATGGAGCTTATTGAGTTGACTCTGATTGTTTGAGATGATTACATGGAGGTTATTGAGTTGACTCTGATTGTTAGAGATGATTACATGGAGCTTATTGAGTTGACTCTGATTGTTTGAGATGATTACATGGAGCTTATTGAGTTGACTCTGATTGTTAGAGATGATTACATGGAGGTTATTGAGTTGACTCTGATTGTTTGAGATGATTACATGGAGCTTATTGAGTTGACTCTGATTGTTAGAGATGATTACATGGAGGTTATTGAGTTGACTCTGATTGTTTGAGATGATTAAATGGAGGTTATTGAGTTGACTCTGATTGTTAGAGATGATTACATGGAGGTTATTGAGTTGACTCTGATTGTTTTGGTACATCCACCGAGTACAATCCACTGGAGGGCTCCAGGACCAGTACATCGTGCTCGCTGGGTGGCAAAATTAATTTAAGCCATGAAAATATATCTCTTCCGCAACCAAACAGATGTATTCAAGATTACAAAGAAAAAAGAAGCCCAAGTTGAGCGCTTTATTTGGTTTGGTGCACTAATTTACACCAAGCATTGGGTAACTGCTCCCCGTGCAACTGAAGCTCCATCCTGTGATTTACAGCTGTAGATTGATCTCAGCAGTTACCAGATCATCGGTCCTGACATCAGTACAGATGCAAGAAAGGTCCTAGAAAATCATCTCTGGTATCTTTCAGACGAGCTTGTTGGATTAGCCCTGTTCTCAGATCATGTGACAGCAGCTGCAAAGATGGGAATTGTGCAGGGAATGAATGAACTGTGGGGCTGGCGAACGAGAGGTGCGTGGAGATTCTAATGAAACCAGATGTCTGTTTAAGTGACTTTGCAACTACCAAAACTAGGAACCTACTTTGTTATAACATTGACAGTGCCATTCTTTATTTGCCACCACAAGAGTGGCCTGCAAGTGAACAGTATTGATATAGCCAGTCACGATTCAAGCCATTATTACGTGTTGTGAACGTCACTGCAGAGCGAGCGGTGAAGCTTTTTGAAGAATACAACACACTGCTTACTAACGTCGAAGAAGAATAGTTTGATGCTATTTTGTAATTTTTTTTTAAAGCTGAGAATAATTGGAGAATTTTGGGGATAAATTTGATGATTTTTACAAACTTTTAACGCGTTGAACATTAATAAATTTTAAAAGACAAATATTGATATTATTGAGCATCCAAACTATGAAAACGTTTGTGCATGAAATACTTAAGATCCCTTTTCTTTTACATTTTGATATTTACTTCGCTTCTTCCTGTCTTCTTCTTTGTATTTTCAGCTCAGCATAACTTTTTAGTCGGATCCATTTTCATAAGAAAAGTTTTATACCATTTATTTACGTTCATGCCAAATTATTTATTTTGTGATTGGAACTAGAGGGATTGAGTTTTATGTCGGCATTGAACTGGTGATAACTTTATAATTCAACAAAAAATTGATAGAAATAATTTCTATCATGATAATTAGTAAAAGTCTATTTATTAATTTGGATTGATTTAGACTTTCTGCTGATTTTTTAAATTATTGCATGATGTGAGGAATGTTTGTTTTAAGCTGCCAACACATTAAAATAATTAAATCAAAATTCTTGCTACCTCAGCTGGTTACCTTGTCTGATGACAGCAAGACAAAATTTTGGCGCATCTACTGCCGGGAACTGAGCAGAAAGTTCCACCCTGAATGTTTGGGTCACGCAGAGAAGACATCCATAAAAGGAGGTTTGTAACTGTTTGATTTGTGCATTTCTGAGGTGGAAGTTTTTAAAGTTCTCATATCTGTAATATTTTTACTTTCGTGTAACAATATTGTCATATTATGCTTTTTAATAATTTTTTGCTAAGCGTCATGTCACACTTGCAAATTTGTGATGAATTGGAGTTTTAAAAAAAATTAAATAAAACAGTTTACAAAAAAAAAGTGCCTACTAATCAAATTTTCATTTTTTTTGGTGTTACTTTGATCAGCAGTTGTCAACAAATCCCAAATTCTTGGCCAGTCACCAGCAAATTTAAGACCAGAACAGAAATCTGAGGCAACAATTCCAAAACTTTCCAAGATGAAATTTGTGTCCTCCCCTACTCCTTGCATCTATGATTGGTTCAAAAGGAGATCAAATAGTCAAGGCTCCGAGGAGCTTGTGAGGAAAGTGTCTCGACAAGAATCTGCTCCACCATCCTCGGACAACAAAAAACCATCAGCCTGTCCAGTCACAGCACCGGGAAATGTCTCCACAGATGAAGTATCTTCTGGGGAATCTGAAAGACTGTCATCTCCAGTGTCGACAGATTCATCGCAAAGTAAAAAGCGCTCTCGTGACGAATCTGAGATATCTTCAGACTCGTCACATTGCCCCATGGACCCTTGCATGAGATGCAAGGGAATAGAAAGTTGCACCAGTGAATTGGTTTCTTCAGTTAAAAGACAAAAAATTGGAAATTTGAACACAACCAATGACTCGAACAACAAAATTAAAGACACGTGCCTAGAAATTTTTGACACTCAAAAGACAGAATATTCAACAACAATGTGCAGCCCCACGAAGACTGCTAAAAATCCAATGTCCTCACCACACAAAAGGAGCCCAGGCAAAAGGAATGAGAACCATTCACCAAAAAAGTTGGTCGGTCACAGGGTGAACTCTGAAATGGACGAGTACGTCATTTCTCCAAAGAGGCCACGTTTAATGCAGCTCGACTCCAACGGCAACAGCACTCCTGGTTTTAGTGTCAGGATCTCTTTGTTTTCAGACAAGCCATCAACAAAGTTAAACCCCACTTCGGGTAACTCTGACTGCACATCACACCCATCTGCTGTGTCTTCAAAATTATTATCTTCCCTCGAAGACTGCTGCATGAAAGCAGAGTCAAACTCAAGCATAGAATACGAAAGCGATCCGTCCACTTGTGGTCAGTCTCGACTAAAACCAAGTAAAAACTGTGAAGAGGCCGGTGACTGCGCAGATAACCTGGAGAGCCCTTACAAAGATGACCATTCCAGGAGATTGGCAGACGGCATCGACTTAAATTCACCAACGAGGGACCTGCCGAATTTGGTGCTTGATGAACTGTACGGGCGTAATGTGACAACCCCCAGTAGTAAGTCCAAAGCACATTCCCCTAAAGTGGATTGGCTTACACAACTAAGAATCCAGAAGTCACAGAAGGATTTTGACAAGTCTCCTAAACAAACTCCTGGAAAATTAACCATGAAAGTAAGCAAATTTTGCTTAGCATTTTGCGGATATTGGGGAAAATGATTGATACCAAAATATAAAACTAATTAGGGTTGCACTGATACGCTTATTGGCCAGTTAAGATAGACATGACATATATACGCTTATTGGCCAGTTAAGATAGACATATACCAATTTATGGTAGGGGTCTACCGATATATCAGCCATATCGGCACCGATATCTGGATATCGACAATATCGGTATCGGTAGCATTTAAAGGTCCCGATATTGACGTCACCGATATTTAATAATAGTGACATTTAGACCAAAAAGAAAACACAGAAAAAAAACCTATCATTTAGATTTACAATATCTCGACAAATTAATATATCGACCCCCATACCGGTATTGAAATAGCCAAAAGAGTCCTAGTATTATGTACAGCCACGATACAGTGTGCTATGATAATGTTTAGGTTTCGGCCGATTTGCGTATACTCGGAAATACTGTGTAAATAGTGCCGATATCAAGTATACCGTAATTGCTTTAATAAATGGATAACTTGTAAACATTATGTTCACGTAAATGCTCTAATAGCAAAGATGCACGCAGAATCGCAGATGTCTAAAACATTTCATTTCGTATGGAATAACAAAATGTACCGTGTGCAGACTTGTTGTCATTGGCAACCATTCATCCTTCAACCTCATTTTGACTATATTACTATTACTTTGTTCTCATTGTTTCATTCAGAAAAGGTGGCCTGTGTGGAAAAGCTATTAAACTATTGGTTAGGATTAATAATTATGAGTCAAAGTTGAAGTTTAAAAAGGAGTTCCTAATTTTGCTTGTATATTTTTATAAAGAACGGTTCGTTTTGTCATGAGTCCTATGTAGGTCATGATCAGGAACTTGTAAACAAAGAAACTTCGTTTCGGCATCGGTAAAATCGGCAAAACTGCATATGGGCACACCCCTAAATTATTAAATATAGATAATTACGAGTGATAAATTTGAGAAGGACGTCATCAAATATGACCGCAGTTATTTTTGTCCTAATAAATACTCATATTGGCACTCATATCGGTAATATCGGCAAAAATGCATATCGGTAGACCCCTAATATAAAATATAAACAATTAGGATTGATAAATTTAAGAATGACGTCATCAAACAAGACAGCTGGTTTTTGTCCTTACAAATACTCATATCGTCACTCATATGGGGAAAAAAATATCGGTGTAATCGGCAAAAATGCTTATTGGTAGTCCCCAAACATAAAAGATAAATAAATAAGAGTGATAAATTTAAGAATGACGTCATCAAATATGACCGCTGGTTTTTATCCTAACAAATACTCATATCGGCAAAAAAAAATATCAGTAATATCGGTATCGGCAAAAATGCATATCGGTAGACCCCTAATTTATGGGCAGCAGATCATTTACGACTATTGTAATTATAAAATTAAGGTAACTCATTTTACTATCTTATAATTTATCAATAGTAGTATTACAGTGATGTAATAGTAGTAGTATTACAGTGATGTGGTAGTAGTATTATAGTGATGTAATGGTAGTAGTATTACAGTGATGTAATGGTAGTAGTATTACAGTGATGTAATGGTAGTTGGTAGTAGTATTATAGTGATGAAATGGTAGTAGTATTATAGTGATGTAATAGTAGTAGCATTATAGTGATGTAATGCAGGGTTAGGGTTTGTATATGGCAGTGGTTCCCAAAGTGGTCCGTACGGACCCCCAGGGGTCCGCGGGACCTTTCAGGGGGTCCGTGAAAAATAAAAATTGATTTGGGGGTCCCTGAACAACGCCAGGGGATTCCGCGCAAGGCTTAAAAATCAAATAATAAAACTCATTAATTTTGTTATTATTATTGAAATTAAAATAAATAATAATAAATAAAATAGTATGTGAATGCTTCTTCTACTAATTAAATACCATCTTAGGTGCTATCCTTCATTGATACAATGTTGTTTTACGTAAAAAAAGAATTAGAACTACTGTAATTCCCACATCTATAACCAATCAAAATACTTGGTTTGTTGAAAGGTCAAGCTTGATGCAGATGAAATGCCGAACTCCCTATAACTATAAGTAGAAATATACAAGTTTTTAACTCGAATCTACGAGGGTTGCAGGGTTGTGTATTATTCGATGTGTTGGGAAGTTATATTTATCTAAATTGTATCCTATCATCAAATGTTTTCAATAGGGCTTTACTGTAGCATTCCATTGAAAACGTTAATAATTCTTAACAGTGGTCTGTTACAACAGATAAGAGAATGAGTGAGCCCAAGGCTGGATTTAGACTTGATAGGGCCCTAAGCAAATTTAAGGACCTTTTGAGGTCTAGATAATCTATAGTAGTGACAAATATGAAAACAAACTTCCGGGGGCCCCCAAGAAGGCAGGGGCCCTAAGTTATAGCTTGTTAAGCAAATAGGTAATTCCAGAACTGAGTGAGCCGAAGAAACAATGCCGACAATATGGTGTTAATGGATATTTGAAGTATGCCTAAATGTTTGGAAACAGATACGAAACGTGAAACGCTATTTACTGAATTAAAAAAAATATTTGAAGTTAAAGCAATACACATACACTTCAAATATTCCAAAACAATCTTAGTGAAAGTTTGCATGGATCACTACATTATGTCATTAGAGCAGTTAATAGAATCAAAAGACATGCCTTGATGAGAGATTATTTGCTCACTATTGTTTGGAAAATGAAGAAGAAGACTATAATGGATATTTTATTCACACAGAAGTACGCTGGTTATCATCACGTACATATTTAAATATATCTTATACTGTTTTTGATTCATTGTCCAAATTCCTGGAAAACAAAGACAATAAGCATCACAATTAACTCTAAAAAATGACATATCCTTTATTAATGAATTGTTTACCCAACTTTAACAAAACTAATTTGAAACTAAAACTACTACAAGGTAACCAATTAAATTTAACCAAAACTAAAAGCGTTATATATGAGTTTGTTGCAAATCTTTTTCTTTGCAAACAAAACTTAGGAACAAGAGAATGTTCTCAGTTTTCAAATCTTTTGAAATTGCCACATAGTTAAAGATTTGCTTGCTTACTGTCAAAACTTAACGGCTCTTCATGCAGACATTTTGTAGGCATTTACGACTAAAGGATATTTCCGACTGGCAGTTGAGCTCTTTAGCGCATGTACAAACTCAGATCCCAAACACAGATGAATACATACTAATACAGGAGCAGCTTATTGAAATATCCACAAATGAGGAACTTATACCACTGTTTGAACTAGGATACCACAAATTCTGGTTACAAAGTCAGATCCCAATTTTATATCATGCATTAAAGGTTATTGTACATAAGTTTTTTGACTGTTTTCCTGTTTTTCTATTTGGTAGAAAAAAGATTCAGTGGCGTTATGAACCTCATCATAAAAAACAACACAACAACAAAAATAAAATAAACGACTAGAAATTGGTGCTCGTGAGGATTTGCGGTTCCTACACACAAACATTGACTCAGGCATAAATACACTCATAAAATCTCATCACGTTAATCTAAGTTTTTTTTATTCAATTTAATCTTAAACAAAAGTGATAATTTTAATAAATACCGTACTTTTCATCAAAATGTTGCTTTTGTAATTTTTGTACTATGCATTTATAAAGTTTAGTTTTTTTTACTTGGGGGTCCGTGGGGAAATTTTGAGTATAAAAGGGGTCCGTGGGTCAAAAAAGTTTGGGAACCACTGGTATATGGCATCCGTCCCTAAGGGACAATGGCATTGACTCCTGCTCCCCCCACCCCCCTTTCTCCTGGCTCTTCTCTCTTCACTCCTAGCTGTGAGGATGGCTTCGGCAGCTTGAGTGCCCTCGCGTACCTTTAACCGTCAGAGGGTGTGCTCCTCGGCAATGGCCTCCCACGTTTTATGGTCGCCGCGCCAGAGGTTTAGGGTTTAAGACTAACTTTATTTAGAAACTGTTTAAGAAACTGTAGTGAGGTTCCAAACATTTAAAACCTTGCGTCTAGTATAAGCCTCTGTGAGCACCCCTATAACATGCAGAGCCTTGTCTGCAAATGTCTATTGAATCATAAACCAACCAGTGATGTGGCTAAAAGTATACAAGGTACTCCTGTTTTATTTTTCAGAGCTGATCATTGGGTGTCACCCTAAAAACATGTTTTTCTGACATTCTATATATAACCTTGTAGTTGTATAAAATTCAGCTGTAATAATATCTTTGAATCTTTAACATTGTGTTTTGTTTTGTTTTAGGTTGTCAAGGGCCTGAGAAAGAAATAGATTTCTCCATTAAATTTCGGTTTGTTGCAACAGGCTTGCAACTGAATGAACAAGGTCCAAGTTGTAGAAGAGATTTCATCCTGTAACTCAGGCAAGGAGACAGTGATTATAGATTTAGACTTTTGTTGTGAAATGTTAAATGATTTTTTTTTATCTTTTGTAAAACAACGGTTCTATATCTGAGATTTGTTATAAAAAAATAAATTACTCTTTGTAAATGCATGGTAGCGAAAAATTGTATTTGATGTCAATTTTGAGGTAGTCTACCTATTTTAAAATGTTATTTTAAGAGATCATGTGTTCTGATGATGGCTCTTTGTCTCAATTTTTGTTATTTGCGACATTTTTTATTTCCCCATATTATTTGGCAAATTGAGCTATGATACATAACTTGTATAAAACTGTCACCAAAGACTCTAAACATTACTTAGGCAACTAAATACAAAATTCTAAATACATAAGATGAATTCATTTAATTATATAAAAAAAAATTGAACATGTGTCAAAACAATAATAATCCTGGATGATTGAAACAACTGTACATTCATTAAAAAATTAAATATTGAGCAAGGAACGATGTGGACGACTTATGCCATGTTGATGTGGACGACTTATGCCATGTCGATGTGGACGACTTATGCCATGTCGGTTTCGTAGGCTGTAAGCTCACGCCTAATACTAATTTACAGGGACAAATTCTGGACATTGGACCCAGCCAGTCCTTTGATATGGATTTTGATTCCATCAATGAAAGCAAACATGTTTGAAATAGGTTTTAAAAATAAATAAATGTCAACTGTTCAGGGCTGGAAGGAAGCTCTGATATGTTCATATTTCTCCAGCTCTGCCTGAGAGACTGAAGGTACCAGAGTACTCAGTGCTACGTCAAAGTCTTCCACACCCACTTCTAGTTTTGTCTGATCTGTGTCTGTCCCTGGGGATCAGGAAATTAAAATAAATTAGCAAAACTGATGTTTCCAATCATGAACAAATTATTGGAGTTTTAATGTAAGCTTAAAATAGTTTGATTTCTAGTGGGACTGTCATTTTCTTTTAATAATGATCTAAATGTTTTTGTTTACAAATGAACACAGCAGCTTGAAATTAAGTTTTAAAATAATTTTAGGTAATTAGTAATATATTGTTTTAAAAAAAGAAATAAAAATTAAATAAAAAATTAAACTTTCATTTTTTAAAGTTACTTGGTGGATATAACAGTAAAAGTACCTGCTTCTAGGCTCTCAATTTTCCTCTGGTGGATATAATAGCCCCATGTCCAAAAGAACTTAAATACCTGCTTCTAGGCTCTCAATTTTCCTCCTCATGGCACTGAGCATGGCGTCGGCACAGAGTGCATACAGGTCAGCCCCGGTCAAGTTGGGTGGACATTTCTTGGCCACATCTATCAGCTTAAGCTGAGGGGACAGCTTGAACCTAAATATGGGATTAGATGCGATGATCAGGACTATTTAGATATTGTCTTTCTCTGTTGTACCATAACGCACACAATGTGCAGTAATAGCAAATGTTGACCAGGTTGCTCTTATTCTTATGTTAAGCTTTTTTTTAAAAAAAAACAACTGTAAATGAAATCTTTAAAAAATAAACACTAAAAATAAAGCTCAGATGCACAAGTCAAGATGAAATTTTTGAATAGGTGCACACCAAAGATGATATGTTCCAATAGACACAGGGGGAATGACCTACTTTGAAGTCAAGGCTTCCAGAATGTTGAGCTGTGACTGGGTGTCCGAGCTAACTCCCAGGTACAGCAACTTGTCAAACCTGCCAGGTCGAAGCAGGGCGGGGTCCAGCAGGTCAGGACGGTTGGTTGCACCGATGACAAACACGTCTGAAGACTGGTGGAGGCCATCGAGTTCTGCCAGTAGCTGTGATACAACTCTGTGAGACAGACATGGAGGTCAGGTCTCTAGTGTTAGCTGGTCAGTGAAACAGGCAGTCTACATTCACTTAAGATCTGCCAGTAACTGTGGGACATGGAGGTCTCTAGCTAGTCAGTGAAACAGGCAGTCTACATTCAATTAAGATCTGCCAGTAACTGTGGGACATGGAGGTCTCTAGCTAGTCAGTGAAACAGGCATTCTACATTCAATTAAGTTAATTGTTAACTACGTTTTGTTTGTTAAATGTTGTTGGTATTAGAGCATTTTACATATATTTATAGATAGTGTTCAAATATTAGATTATTTATATCTATATACCTGCTTTATTCATCTCAAATATGAGTATGATGTGTTTGTAAAATGAAATGGAAAGAATTCAACCATATAATATAATTTGTACTTGCATCTTTTCTTTGAGTGTTAAACATAAATATTAAAATCACCTGTCATGCCATCTCACCTGTCCATTACACCGCCAGAGTCTCCGCTCCGTCCCCTGTTAGGGGCCAGGGAGTCGAGCTCGTCAAAAAATATGACACAAGGGGAAGCATTCCTGGCCCGCTTGAAAACTGAGGATTGTGTTTTATTTGTCTTATTTTGGCGTGTGGGAGTTTAATTGTATTCATCCATAATATTATATGACTGGTTTGTTCGATTAAAATCAATTGATTTGAAGTTTAACAAGACTTTGTTTGTAATAATTGTATGTAGTATTTATTTTATTTCAGTATATTTACATACATATTACCAGAGAGGCGATTTAACCTTATTGGTCCTGTAAATTTATGTCCTAAATCTAAGTAATGCACCTAGGTTTAAATAATACTTTTTTCTTAATATTCTGTATTGAAAAGTTTCAACAGATTCAACAACCAGCAATGTTGTGTTTTATGGTGAGTAAACCAATGAGAAGCAACTCACCTTCTCTGACATTCTCCTCACTCTGGCCCACATACATGTTGATGAGTTCTGGCCCTTTAACACTGATGAAGAGAAATCAATTTCAACAGTCATTTCATTGATTTATCAAGTTAAAATACATTTTTTTTTATCATTAGGCAAAAATAACAAAATGAATTGTAGTTCATATTATAATAAAACAGGTATCCCTTTACATAGTCAAAGATATTGAAAAGTTACAAATCTTAAGTGGCACATCAATAGCCACTGTAACTTTTCAATATCTTTAACCTAAGAAAACCTGCATCAACTTCCACTTCCACCTAAATTTTAAACACATATCAGACCTGTCCACATGTAAACTAAACCACTAATGTGGAATGAAAAAGGTTTAGCGGGGTGAAGAAGTGTTAGTTGGTTTGATCTCATCACCAGCTAATGGCTGTACAGATTCTGCCATGGTTATCAAGAAGTGTTTGTTGGTTTGATCTCATCACCAGCTGAGGGGCCGTCCATAAAGTACGTCACGCTATTTTTGACCATTTTTACCCCCCCCCC
>CALYLW010002832.1:0-27405 GCA_944989445.1 Ampullaceana balthica | reverse complement strand
AAAGGAAACAAGCAACAAATAAAAGGGGGAAAAAAACAACACATACAAAAGAAGAAGATAGGCTTAATTATTTGAACCCAAAATTTTAAAGCATGAATGTAATATTTAAAAAAATAAATATTTAACAATGAAAGCGTAGAAATTAAAGGAAAAAATCAACAACTAAAAAAAAATATTCTTTAAAAAAAGAAAAAAAAACAGTTAGGCTTAAATATTTGTTTCCTATAGTTATAAAGCATGCAAGTAATCATTTAAAAGTGCACATTAAACAAAGAAATCAAAGAAAAAACAGAAAATAGAAGAAAAAATTATCAAATTTAAACACATACACACACACACATACAATAACACACACACACAAAGAAAAGGGGAAAAAACAAAACAAAAAAGCAACACACACACAAAAGAAGATAGGCTAAATTATTTGAACCCAAAATTTTATCTTATCTTATCTTATCTATACAGACGCTCCTTCTATGCAGAAGATAATTGCGTCCACAGACCATGACAGATGATCTGTTGGCAGGTGATGCTGCGTTCACAGGCGACGGCTTTGTGGGTTCCACGCATTACCCAGCCGCCTAACTGGTGTTAGGTACCCATTCGGAGCTGGGTGACTCAGGGACGCCCTAGGACCCGGGAGCGAATCCTTGCCTTTACATGGATTCGAACCCGTGACCATCGGTACGACAGTCGAGCGCGCTGCCACTCGACCACCGCGTCCCACATTTTAAATTATAAACTTTTAAAGCATAAAATAAAGATTTAACAATGAAAGCGTAGAAATCAAAGAAAAAAATAATTAAAAACATAAAAAAATTCTTTAAAAAAAAACAGTTAGGTTTAAATATTTGTTTCCTATAGTTATAAAGCATGCAAGTAATCATTTAAAAGTGCACATTAAACAAAGAAAACAAAGAAATCAAAGAAAAAAGCATCAAAGAGAAGAAAAAAACAATCAAATTAAAAAACACACACACATACAATAACACACACATACAAAAGAAGAAGTTTTAAAAGAACATTTGTATTTTCCTCAAAGACTGTTTATCCTCATTAGGTTGCTTAGGAACAGCGTTAGGAATACATTGTCAATTTTAGTCTTTAAAGACTAGATATCCTATCAGGATTGAGTACACACACAGTAAGACTAATGAATGAGTGTGATTCGCGCTATTGTGGCTCACACTGTAATTCCCCTTCTTCCGGATTGGCTGAGTAGTTGGCACCTGCATGACATCAGTTAGACCCGGGAGGTCATGATGGAGCTGCTTAACTGTGGTGTTGGTGGGGAAGGAAAATGTTGGATCCATGTCAGGCTGGTTTGGTTGATTAGCCGATGTTTCACCGTCGGCTTTGATGAAGAGATTTGTTATTAGGTCTATACAAGTCTTTATAGACCCATCACAAAGTTCAAGTGCCTTTGATAATACACTAACTGGTATTGCGCCCAAGGGTGTCATTATTGTTCCAAGAAAGGCGCAGGTTGATGGATCCTTCGTGCAAATACTGCCATTTTTTTTGAAGATGTTGGTAGGATAACTCTTGAAGTCAGTCAAGACTTTTGAAACCGTCTGGCAATTACTTAGACTGGTCTCACACATGGATTTCAGCTTAGTGAGGACCACACCAGAAAGTTGGTTGAACACGTTATCAAAGTCAACACAGACTGGGGGGCAGAATAGTTCTCCGATTTCAGTCAAGGTGTTAGGTATCTTAGGAATCTTGGGCAGGACACCCTTAGGTATCTCAGGAATCTTGGGCAGGACACCCTTAGGTATCTCAGGAATCTTGGGCAGGAAACCCTTAGGTATCTCAGGAATCTTGGGCAGCCAATCAGAAACTAGAGATAAAACACAGAAAAAATATATTTACATTTTTATGAACATTTACAGTGAAAAGAAAATTGTAGGGCTGTTATCGATTAATTTAAATTTAATCGTTAACTTTTGAAAAATTATCGATTAATTAATCGATAATTTCGATTAAAGCCAAAAATAGAAATTTATTTCGTCATTAAACTGAACATTTCAAGGGAAGTAACAAAAACAGGTAATTGACTTAAATTTTTTTTTATTGAGTTATTTCCCCTGTTTCCCTGGTGTCAGCCATTTTTACCACGTTTTTATTAACTTGCTTTCATTCCTGTCTGTCAAAAATTTTTTTTTAGTTTCTGCCGGTCCACATGCATTGATAAAATAAATTTTAATATTATGCGGGAGATGTTTGTTCGTAAAAAAATATATATAAATTATTATTAATTATTAATAATTAATTATTTATTACTAACATTTTAAAAAAATATTATAAATATTTTCTTAAATTTAATTCGAATTTTTATCGATTAAAATTATTTTAATAGATATTTAATCGATACAACTTTTAACGATTAATCGAGAAATTAATTGATAATTTCCGCAGCCCTAGAAAATTGGGTTTCACTTGTAAACAAGTAATAAAAACTCGAATGCGTATTTAAACGCAATTTCCAACAAAGAATTTCCGATTTTTGTATTCAAGGGAAATCATTCTAGATTACATTAAAAGTAATTTCAAATTAATAATTCTGAAACTAAACAAAACAATTGCTATATACAAATTGCTGCTAAAATTACGGTAGTCGAATGAAAAGAGATTTTTAAAAAATTCCTTCTCCAACATTGTTTTAAATATTATTAGCTATCGTTTAGCGTTTGTTTCAACCCAATAGCTGTTATGGTTGGCGAGAAATTGACAAAATATTGATATTTTTTAGTTTTTTAAAATTTTCCTGGAAATCTAGTAAACCTTTTCGGGATTTGTTTGGCCCATGCACATGCTTGGGACCTCCTTGACATTTTCTTAAAGACCACCCTCTATCTGTTATGGTTCAGGGGGAGTTGCTGTTCAAAGCTCGAACAGACAGGACGGATATTTCAAAAAACAAATTAACGCAATTTTTCCCAAGGAAAATTGCGTTAAAAATATTTCGCATAAAAACAATAACATAAACCATAATGTGAGCAGTTATATTGAGTCACAGAATGTTATATCAATGCTCATATTAGAGGTAAAACAAAATGAAAGACATCAAACTTACCCTGCCGCTTAACTAGAACATGATAGACACTTTTTTTTCCTTCTACTATTGTCAAGAGCACAATAGTTACAGATAAGAGAAAAAAGCTGCACTTCATTCTTGAGCCGTTTTCGCCTGGGATGTTCAGAACAGAATGCTCTCTCAGTGAAAACTTATCCTTATTTAAAGCAAACGATGACGCATGAAACTCTGCGCATGCGCTTTCAAACAAAATAAGATCAGCCAACTTCAATGGTTCTCAAATAATATATTTTAACACTTATTAGTAGATATTTGCACTGCCATTAAATGCTGAATGTGAATAATGCTACTTTATTTTATTTGAGCAACATAATTATCACAATATTTCCGTTAGAGTAATTGAAAAGGTGTATTAATATCGATTTGCATAAATTATAAAAATGCAGAAATATTTAGAACTAGACGCCCCGTGGCGTAGCATACGCCGTAGACTTGCTCATGGAGAGTTCTTTTACCCCTTTAATGTACTTTTTTTAGGGTGCCTACGGCGCCGACCTTTTTCAAAAGCCCAACTAACATGTCCTTGTTTGATCAATACGAAATATTAAACTTTCTGAAATGCACACGAAGTATTTTATAATAGGGGTTCCCTTTTCCAAAATTAAAATATCAGCGAAAACAATGACGTCATATAATTTTTTTTTACAGCGCACATTTAATTTGCACACATTTTGATGCATTGGTGCAGTAATTTGGTGCGCTGCTTTCTAAAATTAGTATCTGTTGCACATGCAGCTTCTTGTTGCCTCGCAGGGTCCGACCACGAAGAGAATTATAGATTACATATAGATCCTTCAGACATTTTTCTCACGGGATAGAACAATGGTTTAAAAGCCGTCTTCATAAACAAATGTCATCCACAGTTATTTGATATGTCAAAATGATAATGGACACATGATTTTATAAACTACTTCAACAGTGACCCCTACTCGACAAGGTCATAATATCACCGCATTTCCAAGGCAGGTTATTGACGCTGCTCTGCAAACCAGTGCCTGCCGGCTAACTTTAACCACCACAACAAATATGTAGAGATCATGGTGCTGGGCAGTATTGAAAAGTTTGGTATTGATATGTACAGAATATAGTTCAGCGTTAAAATAAATATGGTTTGGTCAAATATGTTTAGTAGTAACTGTAGTAAGTCTAATATTCATGTGTAAGGGGCCGTCCATAAATGACGTCACGTGAATTTAGCCGATTTTCCCCCGCTCCCCTTTTCCCCCTTGTCACACTTCGTCACAAAAACATAGACCCCCCTCCAATATGACGTCACAAAGCTTTGATCCCCCCCTCCCAAAAGCCGTATTTTCTAATTGAAAATTAGCATGTTGCAAATTAATTTTGTTTGTCATTTAAGTATGTTTTTAGTGTAAGGCTGCACTCATATATCGTAACACCTGTGAAGCCATGTACAAAATCATTAAATAAATTGAAAGCAATCAAATATTTTAGTGGAACTTTTATTTAAAGTAACGCATTTTTGACGTGACGTCACATTTCTTAAACACCCCCGATCCCCCTCATCACACATCGTCACAAAGGCGTGACCTTCTCCCTTTTTTTTTATTTTAGGCGCGTTACGTCATTTATGGACGACCCTTAATATGATAAGTGTTAATGAAGTTACTATAAATGTCATAAGGAATTTGTTTTGGTTTAATTTTAATGTACTATGTAATTTTGAATACATAATTCAAATGGGATTCTATTGATGACAATATTTTGTGCCAAACTCGCTTTCGCTCACTCTGATACCTTCCAAGCCAGTTATTTGCCTACATAAATTGCTGCTTTTAATGAAAATTAACAAAGTTACATTTAGTTAAATTTGATAACAATATCGAAACGTTTGTCTGTTACAAGCAGCAAGTTAACCTCGTTATATGAACCAAGTTAACCTCATAATATGAACCAAGTTAACCTGGTTATA
Source organism: Ampullaceana balthica (assembly GCA_944989445.1). Lineage (NCBI taxonomy): Eukaryota > Metazoa > Mollusca > Gastropoda > Lymnaeidae > Ampullaceana > Ampullaceana balthica. The sequence goes on along the minus strand of CALYLW010002832.1, from coordinate 22,372 downwards.
TGAACCAAGTTAACCTGGTTATATGAACCAAGTTAGCCTGGTTATATGAACCAAGTTAACCTGGTTATATAAACCAAGTTAACCTGGTTATATGAACCAAGTTAGCCTCTTTATATGAACCAAGTTAACCTCGTTATATGAACCAAGTTAACCTGGTTATAAGCACCAAGTTAACCTCGTCTTCACTCCGTACAATCGGACATTCCAAAACTTCTGTCCCTCAGCTTTGTTGTCTATTCCTTATGTCAATGTCAACTGTCTGTATAACAATCATCCCATATGGTTTGACATTGGAATGCCATCAAATCAAATTTGGGGACAACTTGTTGTAATGAGAACGCATGGGAAGGGGGATAAAAATATTTAACCTCAAACTCTGGTCATGGGCCGAACGATGGCTCCATACAATCGGTCATAACTTTTGTATCAACAGGGATTCTGAAAACTTTATGTAAATGATGTTAACGACCCCTTCTTATTAGGAAAAATAATTAAAATCTCACCTTATTCTCTAAATGATCAGTAAAACAAAACCATTTAGAATCTTAAAGGTGTCAGTAAAATTTATCAGATGCTTGGAGAAATTGGTACCGTTTTAAAAAGTTTTCTGTTTTTCAAACAGTTATCCGTCGAAGTCATGTCTCGGAATTAAGTTATATAACTACTGCATAGATCCATGCGAAATTATTCTGAAACATTCCTACGTTTTGCTAGCGCGCTTTAAATAAGATGTGCTTTTAAATCTCCCCTCATGTTAAACTGTCACTTAAATCGCCCCTCATGTTAAACTGTCACTTAAATCGTCCCTCATGTTAAACTGTCACTTAAATCACCCCTCATGTTAAACTGTCACTTAAATCGCCCCTCATGTTAAACTGTCACTTAAATCGCCCCTCATGTTAAACTGTCACTTAAATCGCCCCTCATGTTAAACTGTCACTTAAATCGCCCCTCATGTTAAACTGTCACTTAAATCGCCCCTCATGTTAAACTGTCACTTAAATCGTCCCTCATGTTAAACTGTCACTTAAATCGCCCCTCATGTTAAACTGTCACTTAAATCGCCCCTCATGTTAAACTGTCACTTAAATCGCCCCTCATGTTAAACTGTCACTTAAATCGCCCCTCATGTTAAACTGTCACTTAAATCGCCCCTCATGTTAAACTGTCACTTAAATCGCCCCTCATGTTAAACTGTCACTTAAATCGCCCCTCATGTTAAACTGTCACTTAAATCGCCCCTCATGTTAAACTGTCACTTAAATCGCCCCTCATGTTAAACTGTCACTGATGCTAAATTCAACGTGCACAAGGGTGTTATAAGGTTGCTAATTGGTGAAGGGTGTTTATAATGTAAATATGCTTCGATGTATTTGAATTAAAGTGCTAGAAAATGATGACAAGACTCTCAAAAACCAGAACACTTTTTAAATCCTTTATATTAACTCGTGGCGTCTGTTTGCTTGCTTGTTTGATTGCTTGATTACTTGCTTGACGAAAAAACTTTGGATCGATTTTTAACCCACTTTCTCGTATGCTAGTGAGCTGAAATTTTGCAGGCAGACTTGTGCCGACGATCGAAATGATCTATCGAAATTTCAGATCGATAAACTGTACTGTAATTAAATTAATTGATTTTTAGATTATCTCTATTTATCTCTATGTAGCATGTTAATTTTTGTGCTAGAGTGTCGCGTTATGTATTATATTGAACGACCTTTTTAATACTTTCTTGTCGCGCGGTGCGGTGCGTATTATATTGACGATACTTTTTAAATATATATTCCCGACCTGTAAATGTAAATGCTAGTAATTGCTAGTCTGCTTCGCGGTGCGCACTATATTAAACATGTTTTTATAACCCTTTTCCCGTGATCAAATCGAGCTGAATTTTAGCAGGCAGACTGTAGTTAGTAGTAGTTTTTTGTTATTACTATAAATCCTTTACGTATTTGAGAAATTACACAAATTGTAGATTTTCGGATTGTCGTGTGATGCGTATTAATCGTATTATGATGAATATCCTTTTAGGTATGTCTCTTATATAGAGGATTTATAGTCAAAATCATTGTTTTTTACGATTAAAAAAAAATGTATTTGTTTTAAAATGTGAATCCAAAGGATAAAATGAATTAACAAATACAAATCTCCTTCCCGAATGCCCTCCGACGAAATTATGAAATATTTTTAATTCCCTTATAGAACCGCCATTTTTATAAGCCGACTACCATACGGAACAGCGCCCCCCCCCCTTTTCCCCAGACCAAAATTAGTTTGGTCCGTGAAAAAAAAAGGGGGGGGGGATGCGTATGATAGTCGGCTTATAAAAATGACGGTTCTTAAAATGGTTTTAAAAATCCCTTTAAAGTCATTTTTAGAATGATTAACAAATTATTTTCAGATGGTTAGAAGTCAGTAAAAAATTTGAAGAGTAATGCATTTTTATAAATAGTTTGTCATCTCCTGAACTTGATAAGGTAAATCCTCCCCAAAAGAATAAAATAAAATTCAATTTTTTTATGCGTGTACTTAAAAGGGCAAAAATAATTATTTTCACCATCTCTTTCACCATCTATCTCTTTCACAATCTATCTCTCGCAATCTCTCTCCTACGTCTCTGTCATTATCTTTCTCTCACTATCTCAGATCTCTCTATCACGGTCTCTCTCTCACTCTCTCTCTCTCACAAGCTCTTTCTCACTATTTTACTCATTATATCTCTCTCACAATCTCTCTATGTCTCCAAATATATATCTATATATCTCAATCTCGCTCTATCTCTCTCTTACTCTCTCTCTCACAATCTCTCTGTCTCCAAATATATATCTATATATCTCAATCTCGCTCTATCTCTCTCTTACTCTCTCTCTCACCTTCTCTCTTCCCCTTACCATAGCTCTCTCTTTCTCATTATCTTCCTCACTCTCTTTCTCTCACTCTCTCAATATAGTCTCTCTATCTCTATATCTCACTTTCGAATTGTCTTTTTTCCCCCCTCACTCTCACTGTATATCTCTCTTTCTATTTCTCTCTCTATTTTTTACTCTCTATCTCTCTCACTTTCTACCACTGCCTCTAACAATCTTTATCTCTCTCACTATCTCCCTCTCACTTTCTTTCACAATATATCTCTCTCCCTCACCATCGCTCTTTCTCTCACTTTCTTTCTCTCCTTCTCTCAACATCTCTCTACATCTCTTTTTCTCACTATTGCATTGTCTTTTTCTCTCTCTTTTACTATGTCTCGCTCCCTTACTATCTCTCTTGATATTTTTCTTTCTCACCCTCTCTCCCACTCTGTCGCTCTCTTCATATCTCTGCCACCATCTCTCTCAATATCTCTCTCACCCACATAATTTTATCTCTCTTCTCTTACTATCTCTCTCTCTCTCTTACTTTTTCGCTATCTCTCACTATTTATCTATCTCTTAACATCGCTCTCTGTCTGTCCTCTCCCACTCATACTCCATCTCACTATCTCTCTCAATATATGCCTAGGCCAGAAATCGGCCACTTCGCGAAATGGCCGGCCAACTCGCGAAGTGGCCAATGTTCCTGTAGATTAGCCGACCAAAGCCCGAAATTCGGGCTTTGGCCGGCCACTTCGCGAAATGGCTAGGGTCGATTGGCCATAGCCCTAAGAAAGCAGTCATGAGCAGATTGAAGATTGACTAGTAAGATTTAATACTTAACATTTTAAAATTACAAATGATAAAAATCAGTTACAAAGGTGAAACTTATTTATTGTGTAAACTATTTCTTTCTGTTATAACTTATTACAACAGGATGAACTGTTATGACATTTTGAATTACAGAATCGTTTGTTCTTCATACATTTGCAGCGATTTGTTACGCACTTAGTACTGCTATTGCAGTTGCATCGAGTGTAGCCTTGGCCAAAGGTCAATGATTGGGAAGATGCGGTGGTTCGTAATGATTTTTCTTCTATGTCCACGGATTCTAGTGTGAGCAGTTTTTTGTGTAAAATGGTAAACTCGCTTCTGGAATACAGTTGTTTGAGAGCAACATGCTCTGTTTAAGCCACCCTCAACGTTTATGACAACATTACTGCAAGAACGCTTCTTGGATCACCGTGACTTCTGTCAACATCTGGTATACGAACGCGGACGTTATCTCCAGCTTTCACTGGTGGGAATTTTGCATCTGAATTTCTAATCATCTTCGCAGCTTGACCCTGCAAACTGTTGTGAGTTGCTGACCTGTTTTTCCTGATTTCTCGTTTATTGTGACATAGCCTGCAAGTTATTTTGCCGCTGCATCATTCGTCTGATTCACTGCAGATTCCACAAATTGCATGCAGATCTTTGCTGCAGGGCTCATAAAAAGGGCCGAATTGCACTCTTTTTCACATACTATACACGCCTTTTTCGCATGTTATAGTCAAGCTACTGGTCTGGACTTTCCGATGGTTCCATCGCCAGCATGGCAGCATCTCCATTTCTAGAGGCAGTCCCTCCATTTATACTATCCTCCATTTCAGGTTGGACGTTGATAAGGTCTTCCTCCGTAGCTAAATTATGGATCATCTCTCCGGGAAGATTTGAGGTACTCAGCCCAACTTTTGATTTAGCCAAACATGTCCCCATATAGTGACTGCTGAATGCATTGATAAAAAGAACGGTCACTCATGAACTGAACAAGTCTGAAACTCTCAGCCCAATATCTTGATTCATTTGTCTGCTTCTATGTCATCATCATATTCTAAACATCTTGGTTGGCCAGCTCGACGGAACCTTGGCTTTGACTATGCCTCGGTTTTCCGTGTACCAGTTGGTTATATGATTGAAGCACACTCGGAACCCTTATGGTGGTGAAGTTATCAAGTAGCTGGTAAGAAACTTCTTCTTTTGTTTTGCTTTTAAGAGGTCGCAATATTACACATTTAGTTAAATGATCCTGATAATTGAGTATAAACTTGTACTCGCTGTCAGGACTACTTTGCATGTCTATCAGGTCCACCTCACAATTGGAGTTAAACTCTTTAAATAACAAAGGTTTAGAAACTAGACCTCTCTTAGGATTAGACAATTTGATCTGAAATGGCTTGCATAAACGAAGATAGAATGTAATGAGTTCATTGGTGACGTTTTTGTACTTAGTTTGTAGCTCCTTTCCCATCCGTGTACGACCTCCACGTCCAATTTTCAATTGAGTATCGTGCAATATGTGGAACAGCTCTTCTGAATGCAGATAGTACAAAAAACGCTATTGTTTCCTGTTACTAGCACAATGAGTCTTTCTTTATCACCAGCTTCAAGAAGATCATATTTTTTAGATGACGATAATCAACACATTATTCTTCTCCTTTGCTTTAGCCTGTCTATCGTCCTCTGTTATAGCGATGTATTTCTGTATTAAATTATAAATAAGAGTGATACGTTACTCACAATGAAGCCACTGTGTCAGAATAATAAGAACTAGTCACAATGGCTGGACCTTCTCCGAAAAGGACGGACTAACGCGACACCTTTTTTCCTATCACGTACACGCAAAAAAGCCAGAAGCGACAGATGTGCCGCTAACCGGGCAGTCTTCCACTATCACTTCGGGCTTTGGCCAAGGATACCCAGCCACTTTACTCATTGGCCGGCCAAAGCCCGAAATTCAATTGTTAGTAGTAAGTATTTCGGGCTTTGGTCGGCGAATTCGCGAAATGGCCGAATTTTGGGCTTTGGCCGTAACACACACACACTTATACACACACACATACACACACACACACACACACACACACACATATATATATATATACAGTGGAACCTTGAGATACGAGTGCCCTGAAATAAGAGTTAATTGAGATACGAGCTGTCGAGCGAGTGCCGTTTTGTTTTGAAATACGAGCAAAATTTGAGATACGAGCACTCTCAGGAACTGACAACCGATAAATTACAAGAGTTACATTCACATCAGCATTCGGGGGTTCTACAAGAAATTGGTTTTGAGGAAGAGCCAGAGGTGGAGGAGGTTATGTTTACAAGTGAGATAAAAGAGATCTTGGGTATGTGGGAGAGAGTTTCACAGTTCGTGGAAAAGAAACATCCCGAAAAAGTTGCAACTGGTCGTGGATCGGAGCTATTTAATGACACTTGCCTAACTCATTTCCGCAGTATTCTGAAAGGGAGGAAGAAACAAACCTCCTTGGACAGTTTTTTTGTGTGAATCAGGCGAAAAAGCAAAGACCAGTAAAAAGAAAAGCAGTGACTATAATTAAGCATACAGTAGCATTTAAGTTGTGTGTAAGTTATGTTTAGGTGACCAAAATACAATTATGTCTGTACACTTTATAAAACCATTTTTTTTGCTTTACATTCTCTTTTAATATGTCATTGTTTTTATACGATATTTGTCGTATTATATGTATTATAAATACATTTTTCTTATTCAAAAACAAGTAACAAACCAATTAGGGGTAGCAAATGTTTGGCTGGAACGGATTCATGGCATTTCAAATAATTTCAATGGTGAAAAATGTTTTGAGATACGAGCAAATTGACATACGAGCAAGGTTACGGAACGAATTAAGCTCGTATCTCGAGGTACATATATATATTACTGCCTCTCTTACTCTATTTTTCCATCACTCTCTCACAATTAATGTCTCTTTCTCTCTCTCAATGTCTTTCTTTCTCTTACTATATATGCGTCGCTCTCACCGTCTCCCTCTCTCACTCAATAACCTACATGTGGAAGAAAATCAGTAGCCCCGAGCATAGTGCTTTTCATGGGTATTCCTGGAAGACCCTCACAGCTATCTGGCCCCCAAGGGACGTAACAGCTGAGACGAGAGGTCACTCTGAAGCGGCCACCTGGGCATCCAGGACGGAGAGTCGAAAATGCCTCCCACTAAATTGACCTCAAAAGGAGGGGTGGAATTCCCTACATCGACCCGCTACCACTTAGGCGACAACCCGGCAAAGCACACGAGTCTCAATGGTTAGGACCGCCACAGAGCGGGGGATCATCAATGACCTACCTAGGGTGCGACCCCCACTGGGAGGTTTCCTCAGAGCTGGCGTCCACTGCGTTCTTCGCGGTACCTTTTGCTAATCCGTACTGGCACCCCTGGCCCTAAACCGGCACCGCTCAATGACATTGATAGTAACCCTCAACGGTTACTTTGGTTTCATCAACGGCATTGCATCTAGATGCTTTGCCTAAGATCCGTACAGCGACTGTAATCATATGTGATTAGCACCTAACACCTAACATATCGGACTTCGGCATTGCTTGCCAAGAGTTGTCGGTTTTGAGTCGTGGTCAGGTCCGCGACCCTACTCGTCCGTCTAGCCCGTAGAGGCCACCCCTTCTCAACGGCCCTCTCTCACTAAATGTATCTATTTCATTATTTCTCTTTATCTTAATCTCTCTCACTGTCTCCCTCTCTCCCCCCTCTCTCTCACTGTCTCCCTCTCCCCCCTCTCTCTCACTGTCTCCCTCTCTCCCCCCCCTCTCTCTGTCGCTTTGTCTCTAACTTTTCCTTCATAATTTCCTCTGAATAAAAACATTTCTCTTACAAAAGATATAAAGCCAGAAAGCTCTCTCCAATTATTACTCAGACTGTAAAAATAAATGAACAAAAGGAAAACAAACCGTCTATCACTATTAAATTCAGATATGTCTTGCAGTCTCTCACCCTAATTCTCATACCAGCTAACATTGACGCGGTTATTTAGACAAAACCCCGCTGGCAAATGTCACGTGTACATCAAAGTTTTTACTCCAACTCTTTAGTGCATGGGATGAAATCCTAATTTCATAACAATTGCAATAATCCATTTCCTAAAGGCTGATTTTATTGTATTACGAGGATTCTAGGCAATAAGCAATAGGGCACCTTAAAAATTGTAGATATTCTTTTAAAACCTTAATTAAATCGTGTTACATTTAATTGTTCAACTTGCTCCAACCCATCCCTTTGTAAAAATACAAAGAGACAAGCAGTGAGACATGGAGTGAGACATGGAGTGAGACATGGAGTGAGACATGGAGTGAGACATGGAGTGAGACATGCAGTGAGACATGGAGTGAGACATGGAGTGAGACATGGAGTGAGACATGGAGTGAGACATGGAGTGAGACATGGAGTGAGACATGGAGTGAGACATGGAGTGAGACATGGAGTGAGACATGGAGTGAGACATGCAGTGAGACATGCATTGAGACATGGAGTGAGACATACAGTGATACATGGAGTGAGAAATGCAGTGAGACATGGAGTGAGACATGGAGTGAGACATGGAGTGAGAAATGCAGTGAGACATGGAGTGAGACATGCATTGAGACATGGAGTGAGACATACAGTGAGACATGGAGTGAGAAATGCCGTGAGACATGGAGTGAGACATGGAGTGAGACATGCAGTGAGACATGGAGTGAGACATGGAGTGAGACATGGAGTGAGACATGGAGTGAGACATGGAGTGAGACATGGAGTGAGACATGGAGTGAGAAATGCAGTGAGACATGGAGTGAGACATGGAGTGAGACATGGAGTGAGACATGGAGTGAGAGATGGAGTGAGACATGGAGTGAGACATGTACTGAAATGTGTAATTAGACATAGAGTAAGACATGAAATAAGAATTTTAGTGAAACATGCAGTTAACAGTTAACATTTTCTCTAAGAGCCGATTGATTTATATGTTAGACATGATAAGACGCTACAGTTCTGTGATGAGACTCCCTACTGATAGCGTTATTCTGGACTAAATAATCCTGATAAAGATTAAAGGGGGGTTAAAACAAAATAGTTGTCATGAGTTTGAAATTAATCAGTTACCTCCTTTGGATGGTCCACCTGCATCAATACTCCCAAGGAATACAATGAAAAAGACAACTCTAAATTCAACAGGTTTCCAAACATTTTTGGGTGCCGTCCCCTTTTTAAATCCGTTATATTAACTTGTGGCGTCTGCTTGATTGTTTGCTTGCTTGTCGTAAAAAAAATTGGATTGATATTTAACCCACTTCACAGTATGCTAGCGAGCTGAAATTTTGCATGCAGACTCGTGGTGACGATAAAAATGATCTATCAAAATTTCACATCGATCGAATATACTGTAATTATCGTATGTATTATCTTGAAGATACTTTTAAAAAATATATTCCCGATCTGTAAATGTTTATATGTCACGTGGTGCGCATTATATTAAAAATATTTTTATAAACCTTTTGCCATGATCAAATCGATCTAAAATTAAACAGGCACTGTAGCATTTTTTAAAATTATAGATCCTTTATATATGAGACATAAATAAAATTTAGGATTTTTGGATTGTCGTGCGATGCATATTATCATGAACATATTTTTAGTTATGTCTCGTATATACAGGATTTATAGTCAAAAACTTTGTTTTTTTAGGTTTTTTAAATTATTAAAGCCAAGTAATTTGCGGCCCACAACAAAATTAAAAAAAATCTAATTAGGTATTTAACAAAAACAACGAAATAAAAGATTTTTAATATAATTAATTTTAAATTTGTCAAATAATTAATTTATCGCGATATTACAAAGTCATACTACTTAACAACTCAAAATTTGCGGCAAGTGTTTGTTAACGTCAAACTTATATCATTCTAAACATTAAATTCATTTATTTCTCTTGAAGAGATATGAAAACACAAATGGAAATGCTCGAAAGGCAAAGCTAGTGACATTTTGGTATGAATGATACACATCACACCTGAATTGTGTGAGAAATGTTACATGCCGAGGAATTATTCCGCAAATTCAAAAATTCATCTTGTAATTTTTGGGGAATTGCTACATCAAAGGAAGCAGAGAATGGATTTTATGTTGATGTCATTTATTCTTCTTTCAGCTCAGCGGAGTCACGCTGGAGTTAGTTTTCAAGTGATTTGAGATGCCCGTTCATCTTCTTTTTCGAATGTTCATTTATTTCACATTTAGATCAGGGGTCGGGAAACTTTTTGTCTGAAAGAGCCATAAACACCACATAATTTGAAAAGTAATTCTTTGAGAGCCATACATTATATTTAAAACCAAAAATTCAAGTAAATGTGTGCATTTTGTGTGTCGGTCCATAAATGACGTCACGCAATTTAGGCTAATTTTTCGTCCCCCTCTCCCACCTCGTCAAACTTCCAAAAACTTAACCCCCCTCCTCTAATATGACGTCACAAAACTTTGCCGCCACTCCAATAGAAGCCGTATTTTTTTCTTTCAAAGTTAGCATTTTTCAAATTACTTTTTTGTCATTTAAGTATGTTTTTAGTGTAAGACTGCACGTTAATATCGTAACACGCGTGAAGCCATTTAAAACGTCATTAAATAGATTGTAAGATATCAAATATTTAATTGGAACTTTTATTTAAAGTTACGCGTTTTGATGTGACGTAAAATTTATTTAAAACACCCCCCTCCCCCTCGACACACAAGATCACAAATGTGTGACCCACCCCCCTTATTTATAGGTGCGTAACGTTATTTATGTACATCACCTAATTTCAACACTAAAAGTGCTATAATTATGTATCTGAATTCTTTTTAACAAGATTATCATGTTGTTGCTAATCAATAATGAGTACTTCTTACCATTAATTCGACTTATTGTGAGGCATGGCTTTGCTGATGACCTTGCAGTCTGGTTGATACGTGGTAAGGTTGAGCTTCGTAGTCTGGTTGATACGTGGTGAGGTTGAGCTTCGTAGTCTGGTTGATATACGTGGTGAGGTTGAGCTTCGTAGTCTGGTTGATACGTGGTTTAGGTTGAGCTTCGTAGTCTGGTTGATACGTGGTGAGGTTGAGCTTCGTAGTCTGGTTGATTCGTGGTGAGGTTGAGCTTCGTAGTCTGGTTGATACGTGGTGAGGTTGAGCTTCGTAGTCTGGTTGATACGTGGTGAGGTTGAGCTTCGTAGTCTGGTTCATACGTGGTGAGGTTGAGCTTCGTAGTCTGGTTGATATACGTGGTGAGGTTGAGCTTCGTAGTCTGGTTGATACGTGGTGAGGTTGAGCTTCGTAGTCTGGTTGATACGTGGTGAGGTTGAGCTTCGTAGTCTGGTTGATACGTGGTGAGGTTGAGCTTCGTAGTCTGGTTGATACGTGGTGAGATTGAGCTTCGTAGTCTGGTTGATACGTGGTGAGGTTGAGCTTCGTAGTCTGGTTGATACGTGGTGAGGTTGAGCTTCGTAGTCTGGTTGATACGTGGTGAGGTTGAGCTTCGTAGTCTGGTTGATACGTGGTGAGGTTGAGTTTCGTAGTCTGGTTGATACGTGGTGAGGTTGAGCTTCGTAGTCTGGTTGATACGTGGTGAGGTTGAGCTTCGTAGTCTGGTTGATACGTGGTGAGGTTGAGCTTCGTAGTCTGGTTGATACGTGGTGAGATTGAGCTTCGTAGTCTGGTTGATACGTGGTGAGGTTGAGCTTCGTAGTCTGGTTGATACGTGGTGAGGTTGAGCTTCGTAGTCTGGTTGATACGTGGTGAGGTTGAGCTTCGTAGTCTGGTTGATACGTGGTGAGGTTGAGCTTCGTAGTCTGGTTGATACGTGGTGAGGTTGAGCTTCGTAGTCTGGTTGATACGTGGTGAGGTTGAGCTTCGTAGTCTGGTTGATACGTGGTGAGGTTGAGCTTCGTAGTCTGGCTGATACGTGGTGAGGTTGAGCTTCGTAGTCTGGTTGATACGTGGTGAGGTTGAGCTTCGTAGTCTGGTTGATACGTGGTGAGGTTGAGCTTCGTAGTGTGGTTGATACGTGGTGAGGTTGAGCTTCGTAGTCTGGTTGATACGTGGTGAGGTTGAGCTTCGTAGTCTGGTTGATACGTGGTGAGGTTGAGCTTCGTAGTGTGGTTGATACGTGGTGAGGTTGAGCTTCGTAGTCTGGTTGATACGTGGTGAGGTTGAGCTTCGTAGTCTGGTTGATACGTGGTGAGGTTGAGCTTCGTAGTCTGGTTGATACGTGGTGAGGTTGAGCTTCGTAGCCTGGTTGATACGTGGTGAGGTTGAGCTTCGTAGACTGGTTGATACGTGGTGAGGTTGAGCTTCGTAGTCTGGTTGCTACGTGATGAGGTTGAGCTTCGTAGTCTGGTTGATACGTGGTGAGGTTGAGCTTCGTAGCCTGGTTGATACGTGGTGAGGTTGAGCTTCGTAGTCTGGTTGATACGTGGTGACGTTGAGCTTCGTAGTCTGGTTGATACGTGGTGAGGTTGAGCTTCGTAGCCTGGTTGATACGTGGTGAGGTTGAGCTTCGTAGTCTGGCTGATACGTGGTGAGGCTGAGCTTCGTAGTCTGGCTGATACGTGGTGAGGTTGAGCTTCGTAGTCTGGTTGATACGTGGTGAGGTTGAGCTTCGTAGTCTGGTTGATACGTGGTGAGGTTGAGCTTCGTAGTCTGGTTGATACGTGGTGAGTTTGAGCTTCGTAGTCTGGTTGATACGTGGTGAGGTTGAGCTTCGTAGTCTGGTTGATACGTGGTGAGGTTGAGCTTCGTAGTCTTGTTGATACGTGGTGAGGTTGAGCTTCGTAGTCTTGTTGATACGTGGTGAGGTTGAGCTTCGTAGTCTTGTTGATTCGTGGTAAGGTTGAGCTTCGTAGTCTGGTTGATACGTGGTGAGGTTGAGCTTCGTAGTCTGGTTGATGCGTGGTGAGGTTGAGCTTCGTAGTCTGGTTGATGCGTGGTGAGGTTGAGCTTCGTAGTCTGGTTGATACGTGGTGAGGTTGAGCTTCGTAGTCTGGTTGATACGTGGTGAGATTGAGCTTCGTAGTCTGGTTGATACGTGGTGAGGTTGAGCTTCGTAGTCTGGTTGATACGTGGTGAGGTTGAGCTTCGTAGACTGGTTGATACGTGGTGAGGTTGAGCTTCGTAGTCTGGTTGATACGTGATGAGGTTGAGCTTCGTAGTCTGGTTGATACGTGGTGAGGTTGAGCTTCGTAGCCTGGTTGATACGTGGTGAGGTTGAGCTTCGTAGTCTGGTTGATACGTGGTGAGGTTGAGCTTCGTAGCCTGGTTGATACGTGGTGAGGTTGAGCTTCGTAGTCTGGCTGATACGTGGTGAGGTTGAGCTTCGTAGTCTGGCTGATACGTGGTGAGGTTGAGCTTCGTAGTCTGGCTGATACGTGGTGAGGTTGAGCTTCGTAGTCTGGTTGATACGTGGTGAGGTTGAGCTTCGTAGTCTGGTTGATACGTGGTGAGGTTGAGCTTCGTAGTCTGGTTGATATACGTGGTGAGGTTGAGCTTCGTAGTCTGGTTGATACGTGGTTTAGGTTGAGCTTCGTAGTCTGGTTGATACGTGGTGAGGTTGAGCTTCGTAGTCTTGTTGATACGTGGTGAGGTTGAGCTTCGTAGTCTGGTTGATACGTGGTGAGGTTGAGCTTCGTAGTCTGGTTGATACGTGGTGAGGTTGAGCTTCGTAGTCTGGTTGATACGTGGTGAGGTTGAGCTTCGTAGTCTGGTTGATACGTGGTGAGGTTGAGCTTCGTAGTCTGGTTGATACGTGGTGAGGTTGAGCTTCGTAGTCTGGTTGATACGTGGTGAGTTTGAGCTTCGTAGTCTGGTTGCTACGTGGTGAGGTTGAGCTTCGTAGTCTGGTTGATACGTGGTGAGGTTGAGCTTCGTAGTCTGGTTGATACGTGGTGAGGTTGAGCTTCGTAGTCTGGTTGATGCGTGGTGAGGTTGAGCTTCGTAGTGTGGTTGATACGTGGTGAGGTTGAGCTTCGTGCAGACTTTAAGTCTTTGTTGTTGTTTTTTTAAATATGCAATTAATTCTAAGATCAAAGGAGACTAAAGAATTTTGTTTAATAATTGAACAATTGAGCCACATCTACCTTGCAACCCATGGTTTCCTGACCCATGCTTTAGATTCCTCTACCCCAGTGCAAAGATTTGTTTTAAACATGGCAATGTTTCCAAGATATGTATTTTTTTGGTTACTTTTGCAACTTGGATAAAAGGCCCAAAGATTATCTTAAAATACAATAATGTTTGTTTCCTTTCCCCGAAGTTTCACGTTAAACCTTTCTGATGTTCTAATATTTCTGCTAGAAATGCAACTCTTTTCAACCAAGCTTTAATTTTAAAAAAGTTAATGTTTCCATTTCTCTTCCAGGAACAACAAGATTTCATCTTTCAATTTAAAGACAGGATTAAAACATTTTAAATTCAAAACAGCATTATATATATATATATATAAACGTAAAAACCAAAGTTTATGACTATAAATCCTTTATATTTGAGACATAACTGAAAGTATTGATTATGGTCAATAAAATACGCACCGCGCGACAGACTAGCATAAACATTTACAGAACGGGAAAATGTTATAAAAGTATTTTCAATATAATACGCAACGTGCGTTCAATATAATACGCACTGCGCGACAGACTATCATAAATATTTTCAAGCTACATAGAGATACATAGAGATAATCTAAAATTTCATCAATTTAATTACAGTACATGCGAATGCTAATAAATTTTAATATATCATTTTTATCGTCGCCTCTAGTGTGCCTGCAAAATTTCAGCTCGATATGACCGATATGATTCGGAGAAGTGTTTTTTTTTCGGTAAGCAATCAAGCAGACGCTACGAGTTAATATAAAGTATTTAAATAACTATTGCTTTACGCTGACTACGATTTTTAAAGTTTACTGTATAAGTTAGCTATACCTTAGAAAAAAATCGTAAAATCCACAGTTTTTTTTTACTATAAAACATTTAAATATGAGACATAACTAAAAGTATGTTCAGTATAATTCTCACTTTGTGTGATACACACAACGAGACAGACTAGCATAAAAATTTACAGATCAGGAAAATATAAAAGTATGTTCAATATAATACGCACCACGCGACAGACAAGCACAGTCATTAGCATGCTACATAGAGCTACATAGAGATAATCTAAAAATTCATTTATTTAATTACAATACATTCAATCAATCTGAAATTTTTAAAGATCATCTTATTGTAGCCACGAGTCTACCTGCAAAATTTCAGCTTGATAAAATACTGGGAAGTGGGTTAAAACTCGATCCAAGGTATTTAATTTTGGGACTATCAAGCAGACGCTATGAGTTAATATAAATGATTTAAAAGGTGACGCCACAACCTTTGGGGGGTGCGGGTGGGGGTCGTAACACATACGTTTGCAACCCGTGGGCCGTGGAATATATCCGAGGTTTATTATTTGTGTCAAAGTTGTAGTAAAAAAGAAAAATATACAATTTTAGTAAAAATGTGTCGGATATTATTAATTGTGGTATAAAATAAATGGATTTTTTGTGTGCATAGGCCCGTTTCAGGCTCGTCAAACTAATATTGAAGTAATTGTTTTTAAAATCTAAAATAATAAAAGGCAGTTGTCTTTGCGGTCCTCGATAGCCGATTGGTCGCTCAAACTCCTACAGCCAATCACTAGCTGAGAAAAATTAAACCTCATTTCCGTATTGAACAAATTTACGCGGACATTCTAAACGAGTTATTTTCGGTGCAGTATTTTTGTCACCATTCAGTACTTTTTTCCCATCTTGAAGTGTGTCACTCCTGCTATCACTACTGTTACTCCTAGTCCTAGACAACATGCCACCGAAACGACAGCAAAGGTCTTTGTTGCATAGTAGTGTAAAGAACCTCTATACTAGAGTATCCCGCCCCAAGTCCAGCTATGTCCCAAGTACCCCTCAGTCTCCGCCCCTAAAATTCCTCCCGTGTCCGGTACGTCTATGTCTAATCTGTCAGTCATCGAACCACCCCTAGATTAAGACGGGGGTGGGGCGGTTTGACATAACCGTCTCTGGTCTCTTGATCTAAGAACCATTCCCACGTCAGCTGGTTCGACCCGTGTCAAGTTGTCAGCGTCCCTTCATCTACTCAGTTTGGGCCCGAGACATTTCACACCTCGATCTACTGACCACCTGGACTAAGCTACAGCGTGGACATTTCTTCACACCCGAACTACACTTTTAACACCTTTGTCCCCTGGCAGTCCTTGATCTCATATCTAAAAGCCCGCGCTAAGCTCCTGGCGGTCTTATCCCACACATCAAAGACCTGCCACACTCGTTGCGGTCAGTCTTTGAATGCAATTTAACCTAATTCCTCCACAGTATTAAATACATAAATGAGGCTGAGAGTTGAATTAGTTAAGAGAGTTTAACATGATAGTTAACTGTTTCCTTTCCAATAAAGAAGGTGCTGTGAACACTATCTTATCTTATCTTATCTTATCTTATATGTTACAGACGCTCCTTCTATATAGAAGATTATTGCGTCCTACCTTTATATATGGTTTTGCCTAGTCCTGCATTCTTGTTAGAGTTTTAAAAATTGACAAAGTGTTGGTTTTCCTGGTTTCTTCAGTCAACCCATTCCACGCCCGAATTTCGGACGGGAAGAACTAAACAATTTTTTTTTGGTTCTTGCATACGGAATGAGACAGGTGTTTTTATCATTATGTCTATCTGAGGGTTGTATTAAGTTATCTTTGTGTTGTATTTCTAAATTAGAATTAATTGCTTTATGTATGATTACTACTTTGCTCTTGGTTCTTCTATCCTCTAGTGTTTCAAGGTTTAATGATTTAACTAATGGTGTTATTCTTGTCAGTTTCGAATATTCTCCAGTAATGAATCTGGCAGCTCTTTTTTGAATTCGTTCTAGTTTATCAATGTTTTCTTTGGTGGATGGGTCCTATACAGAAGATGCATATTCTAGTACAGGTCTTACCAAAATAAGGTAGCATTTTAGTTTTATATCTCTATTACATTTTCTAAAAGTTTCTTTTTGTAAAGCCTAAGGTTTTGTTTGATTTTTTAATAACTTCCTTGACATGGGGATTCCATGATAGTATCCCATTTATTATTACTCATAAATATTTTGCATCTTTAATTTGGGTTAGTTCTTTTCCATTATGAAATATTTTTGAATTTTATTTGTTTCTTTTTCTTTGTTACACTTAACAGATGACACTTTTTGTAAAATTTTGCTATCTTGTTCTGATTAAATTGTTCTATAGATTATACAATCATCAGCAAATAACCTAACTTTTGTTCCTGTTGAGATGTTGGGTAAATCATTTATATATATTAAAAAGAGTAAGGGACCTAGCACAGTTCCTTGTGGAACTCCTGAGTTAACCTTTATTGGTGCAGATTTAGATCCATTAATTATTACAGTTTGCTCCCTGCCCAAAATGAAGTCTTGGATCGAGTGATGTAAGGGATCTGAGATTCCAAAGTAGTTAAGTTTTTTAAGTAAACTAAGGTGATGAACTTTGTGAAATGATTTTGAGAAGTCTAGTAAGATTGTATCTATTTGATCATTATTGTCTAAGCCTTTTGACAGATCATCTATTAAACCTATTAATTGTGTTTCACATGATCTGTTTTTTCTAAAGCCTTGTTGATGTGGGCATAGGGCATTATATTTGTCTAGGTGGTTAACTATTTTACTATATATTATGTGTTCTAGTAATTTACAAGTGATATTAATAAGTGATACAGGACTTGCCAGCTATGTACACAATCACATTTATTTTATTACTATGTTTTATTACAGATCATGTCACTGAACATATATGACAAAGGAACAGGAATCACAGAATAAAACCTTTTATATCGCTTCAGGCATCATATGAATAATTTTTTTTTAAATTGTAAGATTAGTCTCGGAAATTGTTTAACACTGCAAAATCTTAAGCCCATGTGACTTAGGACACATTTCAACAGTTCATTTAACAGCCTTGACTGAGACCTAAAACAACAAAAGTTACCTTAAAATCTCAAATTAATTATCTTTTGTTTTGTGCACTTTGTAAACTACATTAATTAAAAAAAGTATTTTGGTGTATTACTTTAAACGGAAGTCACATATGAAACACAATTTCATTTTTTACTTCTTCTTTGACCTAAAATTTAATTAAAAAATATTTTTTGTTTTTTGAAGCTCATACATAATATAAAGGATTAGAATTTGGAAGGACAGTACATTATTTATCATTTGAGATCTATTTCGAGGATTTCAAAGATTGTTAAAATGATTATATCTATTAAGGTAAAGTTATATTTAAAAATGCATTGAATGAATTGGTCTACCTGTTATAATAGTACTTAACTAGAGAGAAACCATCAAGCAGCTCCAATTGAGTTATTCCTTAACACTAGAAAGAAATAAGATGCATTTACGCTTAAAAGGTCCCTAGTTTTCATCTTTCTGCAAACTGACCTTTAGGTCAGCTGAGAGCCCAGCTACTTGCTGTGGTATTGAGCTTTACTTGTCATTCTCATTTGAAGGCTGATTCTTCGACTCTTATGGCCTGCCTTACAATGCCTGTCGGGAGCCTTAACATAAGGGCATCGTCATACAGGAATTGGTTTACAGTTCTAGCGCTGCCGACAAATCTGGCCAGCCAATGCGCACTTTGGCCGACAAATCTGGCCAGCCAATGCGCACTTTGGCCAACAAATCTGGCCAGCCAATGCGCATTTTTGCCGACAAATCTGGCCATAGCCCGATGTACTTACAATTAACATGGTATAAATTTGGCCGGCCAATTCGCGAAGTCGCTGGGAATCCTTGGCCAAAGCTCGATGTGGTAGTGGATGACTGCCCGGTAAGTGGAACATCTATCGTTTCTGGTGTGATGGCATGCACGTGGAAGTAAGGGAGGTGCCACGCAGTAAGAATAATATTCCCTTCGTCTGCAATTGTGACTAGTTCCTTTTATTTTGACACAATATCATTTAACCAAGTTTGTATTATTGTTGAGCCTTCTCGTCCATGAGGAGCATCCACCGATCATCGTCGGAGTCTGCGATTCCTCCAAGGGCATAGGCCACCTACAAGAGACCTCGGCTTCCCTATCCTCGGCCAGCTTCTCAAGGATCTTCCAGTCATGGT
This sequence comes from Ampullaceana balthica, assembly GCA_944989445.1. NCBI lineage: Eukaryota > Metazoa > Mollusca > Gastropoda > Lymnaeidae > Ampullaceana > Ampullaceana balthica. The sequence goes on along the minus strand of CALYLW010002832.1, from coordinate 3,502 downwards.
GAATTCTCTTGATTTCTGCCTCTCATTCTCGGCGCCAAGGGTTTCTTGGACGGCATCTTTTTCCGCTTACCCTGGAAGTTCCATTTCATGGATGTTGTTCATTTCTGCTTTCTTTCTCTTCCATTCTTCTTTTATCCTCAGTATATCTGCTTTTATCCATTCTTTGTGTGCACTTGTCCGGTTCCCTAGCACTTCTTGGCAACCAGGGCTGTTGTTCATTTCTGCTTTCTTTCTCTTCCATTCTTCTATTATCCTACGTGTATCTGCTGTTATCCATTCTTTGTGTGCACGTTTGCTGTTCCACTTCTTTGCAATCATTGGCATGTTGATTAGACTGCTTCTTTCACGCTTTGCTAATTTCCTTCAGTGGTCACGTCTTCAAGTATTTCGCGTAGGGTTTGGAACTTATTCGACAATGCGATCTTGAATTATTATTACTTGGTTTTGTCTTTCAAGAGGGAGGTATTATAGCGAGACCTTTATCCAGATATTTCACTGTAATGTCTTTTTAGCTTTAATTTCAGCCTGACCATAAGAAGATGGTGATCTAGGGCAATATCAGCTCCCCTCTTTACACGTACGTCTTGGAGAGATCTTCTGCATTTTTTTAATGGCCTATTTGGTTCATCGTTCGAATTTCCGGTAGTTTTATGTATTCTCTTGTGCTGGGAAATACTCCCGCCTTTGACCAGGTCTGCTGTGACACATAGGTCTGCAAATCTCTTGCCATTGTCATTCATCTCGACTATACCTTGCTGTCCCATAACCTCTTCGTACCCTGTGTTGTTACTGCCAATATTGGCATTAAAGTCTCCCATGAGGATGACGATGTTCCTCCGGGGGCGACCCTGAACGATGGTCATTACTCTATTATGGAATTCTTCTTTGTCTCCTTCATCGCTTTCATTGGTTTGTGCGTAGAATTGGATGACACCTAAGTTGATTCTACGTTTCTTTGTCCGAAAGGTTGCTAAGAGAATTCTAGTTCCATGCGCCTCCCATCCAATGAGTGCACACCGAGTATGTGGGGTATCGTCTTCTTCATGTCCCGAAAATAACACCATCTCCCCTGATATTAATTTCTTCTGGCCCTATCCAGTACATCTTGCTTCGCTGATTCCTAGAATGGTGAGCTTATAGCTTCTCATTTCAGCGGCTATTTGTGCAGCTTTACCAGCTTCATACATTGTGCGTACAGTCCAAGATCCAATGACACTGGTGGTCCTGGTAGAGATAATGGTTGATGGCCTAATAGCGTCCAGATTTTGGCTTTCACGGTTAGGCGTCATGTTTTCCTCGTCTAGAAATTCATCCTCTCCCAGGAATAAAATTTCTTTTCTAGCCCCCTTTGGTGTCTTTTGTAACTGTATTTTGTTGCATTATTGGGAACTCTCAAAAGAATAAATAACATCAGAAGAATTTATTTCCCAGCCTTTTGATGACTTCACCACATTAGCGTTCCAAGCGCACTTTAATTATAAAATGGGCAAGAATTTGTGAACCAAGTTATAATTAAACTAAATAACATGTGGCCTGAACTAAAACTGGTACACAGAAAACCGAGGCATAGCCAAAGCCAATGTTCCATCGAACCAAGATGTTAAGATTTTGATGATGACATGATGGATGCACACAAATGAATAAAAATATTGATTTGTTCAATTCATGATAAACCGTTATTTTCACCAAGGCATTCAGTATTCAGAGGCCATGTTTCTCTGCAAAGTAAAAGTTGGGCTGAGTAACTCAATTCTGCCTAGAGAGTTGATCGATAATTTAGTTACAGAGGAAGGCCTTGAAAAAGCCGAAAATGAAACGAAGCACGTTATAAATGATGGGACTGCCTCCAGAAATGTAGACGCCGCCGTGCTGCTGGTAAAGCTATTGCAAAGTTCAGACCTGTTGCCTGACTTTAAACATGCGAAAAAAGTCCGAATAGTGTTTGAAAAAGAGTGTAGTTCAACATGTTGTTGTAAATCCTGTGGCAAAGATGTGCATCCAATTCGTGGAATCAGCAGTGAAGCAGACGAAGGGTACGGATGTAAAAATAGCTGCAGGCATTTCATAACAATAAATTAGGAAGAAGTGGTCTGCAGCTCACGATTGTTTGCAAGATCAAGTTGCGAAGATGCTTAGAAATTCAGACGCAACATTGCAACTAGCAAAAAAGTTGGAGATAACGTCCGCGTCCGGATAACAGGTGTTGACACAAGTCGTGGTGGTCCAAGAAGCGTTCATGCAGTTGCCATGAACGTTGAGGATGGCTTCTACAAGCTAGGAAAAAGCATGGTGTTCTCAAACAACTGTAATACAGATGCGAGTTTTCCATTGTGCACGAGAGACTGCTCACAATAGAATCCGTGGGCACAGAAGAAAAATCATTACGAACCGTCTTTCCAATAAAAAAAAACATGTGGCCAAGGTTACACTCGATACAACTGCAGTGCTAAGTGCGCAACAAATAGCTGCAAATGTATAAAGATCAGATAGTTTACGAATTTCCCGGCCATTTCGCGAAGTGGCCGATTTTGGGCATGTTATCTTTTTTAAAAACTGTGTTTGGGGAGAGATTAGAAATAATTTAAAATCGGTGCAAAAATAAGACTTAGAATACTATTAGACATGACTTTGTGTGTTTATGAAAATTAAACATATTAGGAAGTTACCTACACCAAACAACCTGAAACAGAATCAATCTGGAAATCGTGAGAAAAGTAAAAACAGGATCTCACTGGGATCGGGGTTATATTTGGAATAGAATTCCTTTAGATTTTATGATACCGGGAGAGGTGCCCAACAAGGGAACCCAATTTTGCGAGCAAAAGGGATCATATCATGAAAGGGATCATATCATGAAAGGGATCATATCATGAAAGGGATCATATCATGAAAGGGATCATATCATGAAAGGGATCATATCATGAAAGGGATCATATCATGAAAGGGATCATATCATGAAAGGGATCATATCATGAAAGGGATCATATAATGAAAGGGATCATATCATGAAAGGGATCATATCATGAAAGGGATCATATCTTGAAAGGGATCATATCATGAAAGGGATCATATCATGAAAGGGATCATATCATGAAAGGGATCATGTCATGAAAGAGATCATATCATGAAAGGGATCATATCATTAAAGGAATCATATCATGAAAGGGATCATATCATGAAAGGGATCATATCATGAAAGGGATCATATCGTGAAAGGGATCATATCATGAAAGGGATCATATCATGAAAGGGATCCAAATAAAAAGGATATCTCATTATGCAAGAGGATGACACTGGGTATTATTATCCTATACAAATATGGGATCGTATCGGTGAAAGGGATTCAAACAAAGATGGGATCTTATTATGAATTGAAATTACACTGTGGTATGTGATTCCATCATGTTTTAAGGATGAATTCAGAAGAGAAGGATATGACCAAGAACACGATCCTTATTTAACAAAGCGATAATATATGGCTTTATGATTTCTTTAAAACACG
>CALYLW010002831.1:0-27412 GCA_944989445.1 Ampullaceana balthica | reverse complement strand
CTCTGGCATTCGACGGGATTTGTGACTGGAAAAGTGAAAGTTTTAGACTGTATGGTCATGAGAAATCAAAGTTGCAAAAGCATGAATATTTGCAAATGGTTAAAATCTTACAGAAATTCTGGTTTTGAAACAGCAATAGCAATTTCAAAAGAAATTACCACTGACTTAGAAGTTGAGTCACTTTTCAAAGAAACGATTGTGCGAAAAGAAAAGAAACAAGCAATTTACATATGGAGGAAAAGATGGAGGATTTATAGATGCACAAGAAAACGTTCGAAATTATTTATTTAACCAGATTGTTGTTAAGGCAATCATGACGATGGACATTCCCTTTGAAATACTTAGATTGCATCATTACTCGTTTGGATTTATTTATAATAAATTTCATAAATTACAACAATAAGAACAACAACAGCAACAACAACAACAACGAAAAGTGTCTTATGCTGTATGAATCTGGAGAAAAAGCTCACAGCCTGCGAAAGTAAGGACCTTGGGGATTTCATGCTTGCTGAAGAGCTGCAATCATTGAGTTCTATAATTCCCGAATACACCTAAAACGATCTAGATATAGTTTACTTTCCTAGCAAACACATTTCATTTCGAATACTTTTAACTATTCCTGTCTCAGTGGCTCTCGGAGAAAAAAGCTTTTCGAAAAAAAAACTTTATTGAAACCTAAAACCGGTCAAGAATGATTTGAGACAGTGGCGTAGCTAGAATTATTAGGGGTTTTGGGGCCCGGGGGGGCTTAACCTCTTTGGGGCCCCACATACATTGCGGTAGCGTAATATTTAATGAAACAAAATTTCGGACACTAATTTTGGGCCCCCTCACGTAGGGGCCAGAAGACTTTCGAATTTCTTCCCCCCTTCCATAGGTACGCAACTGATGCAAGATAAGCTCAGTAACTTAGCTATTTTGTAAACTGATAATGTTTTTGCTAAGGATATTGCCAATAATGAACTTCTTTCAGATTTTGCAGCTGCCCAAGCTCGAAAAATCGTAAAAACAAGGTAGAAGTAGAAGATACAAGCAAACCAACTCTAGTTTATATAGTTTATAATCTTGTTACATACATGTATATATAAAATATCAATTAGCATACCAAACAAAACATTTTGATTACAGTATTAACATCCCTTTTAAGTTTTCAGATCTTCAATTATATGAACAAAACTGTAATTATTGATGTGTCAGTGTTGTTATAGTCACTTGATCCATGTGACAAGCGTACTGCTGTGTGCGAGTTCATCATGGACAGACAGGTAGACATCATGTTTATACAGGAGACCTGGTTTCGACAAACTGGTGATGAGGGAAAGTGTGCTGATCTGGCTCCACTCGGCTATTCAGTTCGATCATTTCCCCGTTCTACTCGAGGTGGAGGCCTAGCTGTTGTCTACAGAATTACGCTGTCCCAAAAGCTTTCATTTTTAACAGAATTCAAATTCGAGCAAACATCCTTTGAGTTTTTTCAACTTAAATTGTCAGTGCCACATCGTATCATCCACTTTATGTACATTCACCGTGTCTGACCTAGAAGACAAAATAAATTAACGGATGCCAAATGTCATGACAAATTCCCGGAGCTATGGATCATGCCAAAACTCTACCTGGCACATACATGATAGTAGGGGACATGAACTTTCTTTAAGATCAACCCCAGAATCCCTCAACAGCAAAAATGATTGAACTTTTGGCTGTTTTCAACTTGCATTAACAAATTGATAAACCCACACACAATCGAGGACACATAATTGATTGGGTATTGCACAGATTTGACGATTGACTTGTCAAATCCGCAATAGTAACAGAAGAGCTGTCCTCGGATCATTTTTGTGTTATATGTGAACTTAGGGTGTAACCCTTCCCCCCCTCCTTCCACAAAATTACGGGAGCTTCGCAATCTACGAAGCATGAACAGCGACGCTTTCCGACAAGATCTTAATGTGGTTGTGTCAACTGACCTCTGCCCCACTTTGGATATGTTGAATAGTACACTATGCACTGTTCTGGATAGACACGCTCCTGCCATCCGCCAAATTTCAAGTCAACACGGACAACTCCCTGGTATTCATCAATAAAGAATGAACTTCGACGCGCCAAGAAAGATCGGCGTACAGCAGAAAAGACGTGGTTGAAATCAAGACACATCGTTCACAATCAAATTTATTCCACTGCCAAGCGACGTGTGACTAACAAGCAAAAACTGTGTACTATAGTAATAAAATACTCACAAGTAGTACTATTAGGCAACTTTTTAATGTATGCAATAACCTCAGAGGGGGTGGTAAAGATTTGGTCCTTCCCTCTGTATATCCGTTGCATCAGCAACCAGATATATTTTGTAATTTTTTTACAAACAAAATTCCGAAATTAGGGCTGATCTTGACAGAACGATGTTACCGCCTTATAATGTATCTCCCTCTTTTGCTGTGAGGTCAAGATTTGACATGTTCCAGCCTGTTTCGGAAAATGAGGTCAAAGCTGTTATTCTAAAATCTAAACCAACATCATGTTCTCTTGATCCAATCCTCACTCCACTATTGGTTGAGTCATTAGATCACTTACTCCCAACAATAACACATATAGTAAATGAGAGTCTAACATCAGGTACTTTTCCAACCTTATGTAAATCTGCTGTAATAAAAACTTTGCTTAAAAAACAAGGGTTGGATCAAAACAATTTAAACAACTATCGACATGTGTCCAATATCTCATTTGTATCTAAGGTCATTGAAAAACGTGTCTTAAAACAACTTTTTCTTATCTAAATGACAACTCTCTTCTAAGTACCAATAAGTCGGCCTACAGACCTTCTCACAGCACAAAGACCACCATGTTAAAGGTAACAAATGATCTCCTACTCGCACTAGACAGAGGGAAAATCTATATATATGTCCTCTTAGATCTTAGTGCAGCTTTTGACACCGTTGACCATCAAATATTGCTAAAAACCCTGCAAAATTATTTTGGAATTTCTGGCTCAGTTATGGCTTGGTTTCAATCATACTTATCAAACAGATCACAGGTGGTATCAGTAGATGGCTGTATCTCTCACAGAGCTGACTTGGGTTATGGTGTGCCTCAGGGCTCCGTTTTGGGTCCGGTACTTTTCATGCTGTATACAAGGCCACTACTTCTACTGCTCAAACAGCATTAAGTTAAAAGCCAATCATTTGCAGATGATACTCAGCTCTACACTCACACTGATCCATCTGATATTGTCTTCACTGTCAAATGTCAATGCAAGAGTGCATTGGTGAGGTAAATTCTTGGATGACTTTCAGCAAGCTCAAACTGAATGATGACAAGACAGAAGCTCTCCTATTCTGCAACAATAAATCACGCAGTACTTTGTCTCTTCCGAAATCTATCCAGGTGGCTAGTTCTGATATAATGTTCAAAACATGGACTAGGAATTTTGGCTATCATTTCTGACAATATGTCTACCACCAGCTTCGTCAATCACTTCTGTCGCTCTGCATACATTGCCATTCGTCATATCAACTCAATCCGTCATTAAGTAATAGTTAGTGCACAAAAACTCTAGTCTGTGCTCTTGCATGGATTACTGCAATTCTCTTCTGTCAGTTGCGCTAAAACAATGCATTGAAAAACTACAGAAAGTTCAAAATTCAGCTGCCAGATTAGTTCTAATGGCAAAAAAAATTAATATATTACGCCGCTATTTTACTCACTTCATTGGCTACCTATATAAGCCCGAATTGATTACAAACTGGTCGTTCTCTGTCACAACTTAATTTCTGACTCATGCCCTTCAAACCTTACTGAGCTTCTGTCGGTCTACTCACCAAGTCGTCAGCTACGGTCTTCTGCAGACACGCTAGTTCTCTGTGTTCATAAGACACGAACTAAAACATTTGGAGAAAGGTCATTCTCTTTTTGTGCAGCCAAACAATGGATTTCTCTACCATTGCACATCCGGAGTATTTCATCTACCAATTCCCCTAAAGACTGCAGTTAAGACGCATCTTATCAAAATTTATTTTCAAAATTAAAGAAACACCATTTATTTTTAAAGATTAACGTTGCTTATGTGTATTGTACTGTTATTTATGTGGCTATTAAGATAAGAATGTATATTTAAATTATTATATGTATGTTATTATCTCCATGTAAAGCGCTGTGAGCCCGGCTCATTGCTGGGAAAAAGCGCTATACAAATTACCAATCTATTATTATTTATTATTATTATAGACTAAAATTTTGAGTAATTTATTTTTCCATATTCTTTTTGCATGGGTCTCACTCCTCATCTGCTGCCTTGTACCTGGGGCCCCACTCATAGTTTGCTGCCTTGGGCCCCGCGTACTCTAGAGCCGGCCCTGTTTACTTATCACTACAAAAACCAATTGACAAATGATTACCAAGAACGCCATCTCCAGATTCAACACGAAACTCTAACAGGTCATAAAATTACGAAATTTGATTCTTTTCCTCGAAGCGCTAAGTCATGCAAGCCGCAAAATAGGATGGTAGAAATGATCGGGCCTAGTTTGTTGTGATTTTCTTGAATTTGTCTTCTAAATGATGAGTCGAACTGCTCATCTATAGAACCTGCTTTGGCTTCCAATAATGCAACAAAATAGCTTAAATCTTTATGAAAGCCTTTGTTTCACGTGCTTTTCATGTGGCTACATGCATCTTCGTTGAAATCTTTATATTATGTGCATGGCTTGATGACGATTGCCCTCTGAACTCCTCGAATTACTTTTTGCGGTACAAAATGCAATATTTGCAAAAGGCACATTTGAACATGTGCGACTATACACGGCACGGTGAACAGTCTGATAACAATGCATATCTAAAAACTAAAACTCTGCTTCTCTCAATGTCAGTTCTAAAATCAAAATTTTTATCATGGTCCACCAATCACGAATCAGCTGCAATTTCAACTTGAAAGGTTGTGTGTCCAGACATACCTTCAAATATCCTGTTTAGGAAATGTATAACTGTCAGCGATAATCAAATTAGAAACAGTTTCTTCAGGTATGTCTGGCTGTTGAACTTGTACTGTTTTCCTCAATGCCAATGATAAGTCAGATGCTGCACACCTCCCAAAATCTTCTAATAACGGAATTTCGGAATCGCGCGATTAGTCTACTTTTGGTGTTTTTCATGTGTTTTTTTTAGCCTGTAAAATTTGTTTGATATCTAACATTGGTAATCCTGCAGTTTCTACAGGCATATTATTTCACATCAAAATTTAATTTTCTTGTTAGATCTTACGTTTTTAATTTATTAAACGCATTAATATTTGTTGTATATTAGCTATAACAGCGCTAATTTGTAAGTCTTTTTAATTTCTAAGACTCTTTTTCGTCCCTTATGTTATGATTAACTTGAATTTAATTAAAAAGTGAACCTGTATGGCATTGTCAGTTAAATTAAAAAAATATAGTTTTTTACCCCCCTCCCCTCCCCCCTGGAAAATTTCCTAGCGATGCCCATGCACTCAATAGTATATTTTCTGATTTTTAAATCAAATATTAGAAAACGAACATGATTACAAACATTTTTAGTGAGAAACATCTACTCCATACGCATTTTTTTTCTTATTACCAGGTTGGCGTTTTGTACAATTTTATTTGAGAGTGCCATTTTTTTTATAAAGTATGTATAGAATTTCTTTTTAGTATGATTTGATTGTGCGCTTATATTTGGTCTGTATATAAATCCACTGGTGTTATTTCTTTATCAGCTTCTTCAAATCTTTCAAATTCATTCTTAGATTCATGCAGATGATCTGCTAGTGAAGAATACTAATCAGCACACGTTTTCATGTCCATGTGCTCATTTTGTAGGGCTTGACTGACACTGTGAAAATATTGTAACACTTCTTCCCAAATGACAATCATGAGCGAAAATTCGAATTATTGCATCTTCTTGCAATGTTTTCTGCTTCTCTTATGGTGTCCCCCTTCAGTGACTGGTCTTCTTGTAAATATTCTAATGCTTCTATTCGCAACTATTGAGACTTAAAAGACTCTGCAGTGATGAAGCAGACTTTTTAGAGAAAAGTCATGAAATGCTGGATTTGTTTTGAATGAGGTCATACCCGGAAACAGTTTTCATATCCGCTATCAATCGAATTAAAGGCATGCCCAGACAGGAGACATTTACATCATCTGGTTCTGATCAATGTGATCGATCCAATTTTATTTTAACTTTTCATCCCCATAATTTTATAGCCCACCAGGTAATTCTCAAAAACCGACAAATCCTCATGGCTGACCCTCTAACTCAGCAAGTCTTCAAAAAACCTCCTCCTTTTGCTTTCCGGAGAGATAGAAGCCTGAGAGATATACTTGTAAGAAGTCACCTTCACACAATGAAAGCACATATTGGAACAAAAGGCTGCAACCGTAACCGTTGCAATACTTGTCCATATGTGATTGAAATTAACCAGGTTTCTTTCCCTCTTGAAAACTTCATAATAAAAGATGGATTTACTTGCACTAGTCGCAACGTGATTTATGCAATTCTTTGCAAGAGGTGTAATAAAATTTACGTGGGTGAGACAGGTCGTCGTCTTGGAGATCGGTTTCGAGAAAACCTGTATAATATTAATAAACAGGCTCAATGTCCTGTATCTAAACATTTTAACAGTGTTGACCATGACGGTATTTCAGATGTTGCAGTTACTGGTATTTTATATGCAAACAATACCCATGATAGGATCCACATGGAAAATAAACTTATAAAACGATTTGGTACGTTGGCTCCATATGGAATTAACCAAATTCACAATTTTACCTAACTGCATAATCTTTTTCCCGTTGTTGTTTTAACTGTAACTTTAGATACTTCCTCCTTTTTCCTACATCCTGTGTCCTTGTTTGTTTTTGTGTTTTCCTTTCATTTTATTTTACATGAATATTTTAAATTATTTTATGATATAACATGTTTTAAGAATTTAAATATATGTAAGTACCTATTTTATGTTATTGTACTGATGAAGGCATTAGCCAAAACGTCTATTGTCGTTTTAGTTTAAAATAAAGCTCAAATTTATTGTTTTAATTGCACAATTTGTTTGTGTATTTTGTATTTTATTTAAAAGCTTTATCGCAGTCCCATTCTGTATCATAAGACTTTAGAATAGTTTCAAAAACAGCATTTGCTTTATGTCTGGTATCAGAAAGATACTTTACTAGTGTTTCATTTACAAGGCATCATTTCATAATCGTCCATATGTTGGTTGAAGTTGAGAAAAAATTAAGATCAGTTGCGTTGAATGGAAGAAGTTTACTGCCTGTAAACAAGATTTTATGGCACTTCTGCCTATCAGATTTATTGAATGCGCAGCACAGGGTTTGTATATAGCAAAGTAATTGCCCTTTTGAATTTTTTTCTGCATGTCCTTGTAGCATTCAGACATATTAGCTGCGTTATGGTAGGACTGACATCTGCATTTCGAAAAATCATTATTTCAAACTTCACGTAGTTAATGCAACACTTGCTTAGCCATAACTTCACCGTTGTGACTTTGCAGCTCCAATAAAGTATAAAAAAAGCTCTACATCTACCACATACAGAAGAACAACGCTTATGTGATCTATATGTGTAATATCGGGTGTTGAGTTTACTGACATGCTGAAATAACCGGAAGCCTTTATTTCATCTACAATTACTTCATGGACTTTTTGTAACAACGATTCAATAAGTCCTTCGCATATAGTTTTGGATAAATAAGAAGGATTTCCTTTTACAGAATTTCAATATTTTGCAATGTGGGATGCTAAAAATGGATCACACTGACTGACCAATTCAAGACACCCTAGATACATTCAATTTTCTAAAGATCAATTTTCTTTCATTTGTCACTCTAAAAGCCAGACCACGCTCAGCTATAGTAAAAATAACCGCTACTGCTCGCCTCAAAACAGTGTCCTACTAATTGTACTCTTTTATAGTGTACCCGGGCCTTATAGACGAGCTAGGTATATCAACATGCAGTCTTTATGAGTCTTCATGATTAGCAACTTGAATGTTATTTTTATTGTCACTGAACCCCTTTTTAATAACCAAACTTGTGGAAAGTTTCGAGGCAAAACGTTTACATACAAAGCAGTAAACAGATCATTCTCTCCTGTACTGATCACCATTTGCTTTTGTAGCATAGAAAAATTTTTGGGAACAATATCTTGCTATTTTCCTCAAAAATACATACGGCAAGATTTATCAATGGGGCCATTGTGATGCTGACAGTTAATTGACTCACAGTCTACCCAGTAAGCCACTTCATCCTAATTTTTTTTTAAAATAGCACACAAACAAAACTAGAAAATAATAACAAAAAAAAAGCAACAAAAACTTGGTGGGAGGTATTTTACCCACCAGTTTGAGGGACCAAAGTTAAATAATATGCTATTCAATATTATATTTGCGATTAAAATTTGCTAATGTCATGTCGATTACGCGCGGCTAACGGAAAAATATAAATACACATTTTTCATTAGAACTTGTGGTGCTCCACAAACGATTGGTGCCCCAGGCTGGTTAGCCTAGTGGTTAATTAAGGCCTGTGCATATATTATGATACAAGCTTTGAATGCATTTTTACAGTTCATATATATTGTAATTTAGAACTATGTATATCATTATTATATTTATAAATGATATGTTTCTATATGTAATCACTTTATTTGATATTTATTCAATTTTATTTTTTTAAATGTATTTTCTTTTACAAAGATATTTTTTAAATGATATTTATGTTTATTATTTATTTTTCTCTTTTTCCTAAATCAAAGGCTAACAATTCTTGTGCAGGCCAACCACTTATTAAAATATGCGCCCTCTTACAAATACACTCAATTATAATAAGTTAACGCATGCAATGATTTTTAAATAATATTTATTGTCAATCAAAATGGGTTTGATTTTTAAACGTGCCTTATAAAGTGTATTGCTTACTAAGACAACGTATTTATAATCAGAATGTACAAATTGATGAAGATATATGAAATGACTATATTTTTTAAAATTCATCCATCTATATTTTTTGCGCTACTTTGTTGGGTGATACAAAAATTGTAACCTAAATAAATATATACCAGGTCTTAACACTGAATGAACAGACTATCGAAATATGATTTAGTTGAAGTTTTACTCATTCCTTTATTATTTTTGTTTCATTATTCTTAACTATTAATATTTACATAATGTATTTTTTATAATAAAATAGTACTTTTTGTTATTTCATTTAATACTTACATGCATTTAGCATAAAGAAAACGCCATATCTTGATTTAAAAGGAAACAAGAAATGCGACATAAAATACCATAAATAATATAGAATATTTCTTTACCTTACAGAAATAAGAATAACTAATGTTTTGTTGCACATTAGAGATCTAATAATCTGATTGAGTCTGATAATAAGTGAACAAGCGTGTGTTTAACATAAACAATTGGCATGAGGGTATATAGTAGTTGTAACAGGACATTATTTCAAGAATGATGTGAATAGGGCGGGTAGTAAGACTGAGTGAAAAATTATTGTAATGTTTCAAAAAATTATTTTTTAATTGTTATTATACTGATTTGTGTTTCTTTTGTCTTTTGTTTAAATTTTTTTGGGATTGTAAATGTATCTATTAATTGACATGTAGACCAATTTTTTTAAAATATATTTCTTTGATTATTATTGTAATGCACACGTATCTATAGCATTACAAAGTACAAGAGATACATTTGCGACGTGTATTGTACATTCAACAAAGTTTTTGCTTTATGAATTTTCTAGACAACTTTAGATTATTTAGGATTTATTCCAATTTCATAGAACTATTTGTAACGCAATAATAAAAGTGTTTAATAACGTAAAAAGTGTCAAGTTGTTTAAGCTATTTGTGTGACAAAGTATTTGTTGTGTATTTTGAATCATGTTTTTTTATTCATTTACAATCTATAAATATTTTTAATTAAAACAATATTATGTAAGACTTTTTTTTTAACGAATAGGCCTAAACATACTTATAGTTATACCAAAAGGAAAAAAAAATTATTTTGCCTTGAATAATTATTGAAATGGACTATTTAATGTGTTTAAAGTTCTTAATAATTTATTTTTAACTTTGACCAGCAAATATATACATATATTTTTTTCTTCTTTTTTGATGCAATGAGGGTAAATTTTTTACTGGATATTGTGTTGCTCTAAATGTTAAGGCAAGCGACATAAGTCGGTAATTAATTTAAACATAGTATTTTTGTAGGAGACACAGACAGGTTTACTTAAATAGCAAATTTAAATGTTATTACAAATTCTAGTGGTAATATATATACAGTAATTAAAAATTGTTGAAATAACAGAATGTAAAATTTACACGTGATTAATTTGCCCTTTGTGTCTTTAGGTTTTTAATTTGTATGTTTTTTAAGTTAAAAAAGACAATATCATTTCTACAAATCATACTTGTAGGTGTGCCTTTTAACTAAATGTTCATATAAATCAATTTCCTCTCTACAAGTATTTATCGAAGTATATGACTTATTATAAATTTTCGTAAGTAAAATCCCATTTTAGGAGATATTATTAATATTTTATATGTTTTAAATCCTTTATATTAACTCGTAGTGTCTAGATGATTGCTTGTTTGATTGTTGCCAAAACTTTGGATCGATTTTAACGCACTTCCTCGTAAGCTAGCGACGTGAGCACACGTGCCGATGATAAAAACGAAGTATCAAAATTTCAGATTGATCGCATTTACTGTAATTAAATTATTGAAAATTTAGATTATTATATTTATCTCTATGTATCATGTTATTTTCTGAGATAGAGTGTCGCGGTGCGTATTATATTGAACGACCTTTCCTGTTGCGCTTTTAGGTGCGTTTTTCATTGACAACACTTTTTATAAACATTTTCCTGATCGGTGCGCATTGTATTAAATACTTTTTACGAGACATAACTACAATTTTGTATTTATTGATGGTCCTTAGCTGCGTATTATAAAAACATTATTTTTTTTATGTCTAGTACTTAAAAGATTTAAAGTCAAAAACTTGTTTTTTTACGTTTTTTTATATATAATACTTTATATTAACTCGTGGTGTCTGAGCTCTTACTTGTCGAAAAAAATTTGGATCGATTTTTAACCCACTTCCTCGTAAGCTAGCGAGCTGAAATTTTGCAGGCCGTTTTGTACCAATGATATTAAACGAAGTATTAAAATTTCATACAGAATGGGACTGCGATAAAGCTTTTAAATAAAATACAAAATACACAAACAAATTGTGCAATTAAAACAATAAATTTGAGCTTTTTTAAAACTAAAACGACAATAGACGTCTCGTCTAATGCCTTCATCAGTACAATAAAGTTCAATTACATAAAATATGTACTTACATATGTTTAAATTCTTAAAACATATTAAATCATAAAATAATTTAAAATATTCATGTAAAATAAAATGAAAGGAAAAACAAAAACAAACAAGGACACAGGATATAGGAAAAAGGAGGAAGTATCTAAAGTTACAGTTAAAACCACAACGAGAAAAAGATTATGCAGTTAGGTAAAATTGTGAATTTCGTTAATTCCATATGGAATTCTAAAAGACGACGACCTGCCTCACCTACGTAAATTGTATTACACCTCTTGCAAAGAATTGCATAAATCACGTTGCGACTAGTGCAAGTGAATCCATCTTTTATTATGAAGTTTTCAAGAAGGAAAGAAACCTGGTTAATGTCAATAACATATGGACAAGTATAGCAACGGTTACGGTTGCAACTTTTTGTTCCAATATGTGCTTTCATTGTGGGAAGGTGACTTCTTACAAGTATATCTCTCAGGCTTCTATCTCTCCGGAAAGCAAAAAGAAGATGTTTTTTTAATACCTGCTGAGTTAGAGAGTCAGCCATGAGGATTGGTCGGTTTTTTGAGAATCACCTGGTGGACTTTAAAATTATGGGGATGAAAAGTTAAAATAAATTTGGATCGATCACATTGATCAGAACCAGATGATGTAAATGTGTCCTGTCTGGTCATGCCATTAATTCGATTGATAGATGATATTAAAACTGTTTCCGGGTATGACCTCCTTCGAAAACAATCCGGCATTTCATTACTTTTCTCCAAAAAGTCTGCTTCATTACTGCAGAGTCTTTTAAGTCTCAAAAGTTGCGAAAATGGAATAGCGTTCTTACAGGATTGAGGATGGGACGATGTGTACACAAGGAAACTATGGCTGTCTGTAGACTTGTAAAATATTGATGTTGATATTTTGTTTTCTTTTAATTTAATTTGTATGTCCAAAAAATTGACAGCACTGCTATGGATTGTTGAAGGAAATTTGATTGAACAATGGAATTTACTAACGAAGTCCACCACTGCTCCACCTTTATCTACCGGCTTGATTACAATGTCTTGGCGTTTTTTCGGTTGGAAAAGTGATCGCCATTCTTCTTTCGATAAATTTGATTTTTTCCGAGGAATTTGGCGAAGATTTTGGATTTGGTTTTCCGTACTTTTATTATAAAGATCGAGCGCTTTAGATTGTTAAGAAGGAGGGGTCCATGTTGATTTACGTTTTCGATGTACAGGAAATTCGCTGTCGTCCTCATTGTTATTCGCAGGGGTACCATAGAAGTAAAGCTGCAATCTCATTGAGCGAAAGAAACGATGGGCATCTGATAGTAATTGTTATTTATCACTTGATGCCCGAAGAGGAATGAATTTGAGACCTTTACTCAGAACTGATCTTTCTGGTTGAGAAAGAGGAAGATCCGGTGGAATACAGACGACTAAGTTTGATTCATTATGCGTTTCGTGAGACGTTGTAACTTTAGGCTTAATTACAGTTTTAAGATGTTTAATCTTTCTTTTTTTAGTTTCAGATAATAAGTTGTAAAGCTCCCTATTGAGACCATGAATTATACAGTGAATGAGATTGAATAGCAAAATGTTATTGTGAGTATTCACACGAAGTTGATCCTCCAATTTGTTTATTTTAAAATTTAGTTGAGAAATTAAACGCGTGTGTGAGTCCAAAACAATCCTCATATGTCCGAAAGCACATTTCTTGTCAATGGCAGAAAGTTTGAGTCGATCAAACGAATGAAAGGCACCAGCAGCAGGATGAAAATTAGTTTAAAAAACTTTTGGAACAAGATTTTTATGAATACACTTGTTTAAAAAATTGACATGTGTGGTATATCGAGTCTTTTTAAATATATTGAACGCCAAATTCAGTACAATTTTTTGATAAAATTGTTGGTAAAAGACTAAATAAAGTAATAACATAGTTACCAAATTGATTTTGAGAAAGTTTAGATGACGTCATTTTCACAAAATGTATTAAAAATTGTTTGACACAATGAATAAGTTTAAATTAAAGATAAGAAACACATATTGGTAGACAAAATAATAAAAGTAACATTACAATTAAAGAAATAGTAATCTCTGTTCAAGCTTTAACAAAATGGAACAAAAATACTACGATATATTAAATAAAGTTATTTAGTAATAACAACACTAAGACACAAGGCATATATCAAGTAGCAGTCTGAATTTAAGATTAATACTGAATGGGACTGCGATAAAGCTTTTAAATAAAATACAAAATACACAAACAAATTGTGCAATTAAAACAATAAATTTAAGCTTTATTTTAAAATAAAACGACAAAAGACGTTTCGGCTAATGCCTTCATCAGTACAATAACATAAAATAGGTACTTACATATATTTAAATTCTTAAAACATATTATATAATAATTAAAAATATTCCTGTAAAATAAAATGAAAGGAAAAACAAAAACAAGAAGAAATAGGAAAAAGGAGGAAATATCTAAAGTTACAGTTAAAACCACAACGGGAAAAAGATTCTGCATTTAGGTAAAATTGTGAATTTCGTTAATCCCATATGGAACCAACGTACCAAATCGTTTTATAAGTTTATTTTCCATGTGAATCCTATCATGGGTATTGTTTGCATATAAAATACCAGTAACTGCAACATCTGAAATACCGTCATGGTCAACACTGTTAAAATGTTTAGATACAGGACATTGAGCCTGTATATTATACAGGTGTTCTCGAAACCGATCTCCAAGACGAAGACCTGTCTCACCCACGTAAATTTTATTACATCTCTTGCAAAGAATTGCATAAATCACGTTGCGACTAGAGCAAGTGAATCCATCTTTTATTATGAAGTTTTCAAGAGGGATAGAAACCTGGTTAATTTCAATCAAATATGGACAAGTATTGCAACGGTTACGGTTGCAACCTTTTGTTCCAATATGTGCTTTCATTGTAGGAAGGTGACTTCTTACAAGTATATCTCTCAGGCTTATATCTCTCCGGAAAGCAAAAGAGGAGGTTTTTTGAAGACCTGCAGATTTAGAGGTTCAGCCATGAGAATTGGTCGGTTTTTGAGAATCACCTGGCGGGCTATAAAATTATGGGGATGAAAAATTAAAATAATTTTGCATCGATAACATTGATCAGAACCAGATGATGTAAATGTGTCCTGTCTGATAGGATCCACATGGAAAAAAACGTATAAAACGATTTTGAACGTTGGCTCGATATGGAATTAACCAAATTCACAATTTTACCTAACTGCAGAATCTTTTTCCCGTTGTGGTTTTAACTGTAACTTTAGATACTTCCTCCTTTTTCCTATATCCTGTGTCCTTGTTTGTTTTTGTTTTTCCTTTCATTTTATTTTACATGAATGTTTTTAATTATTTTATGATATAATACGTTTTAAGAATTTAATTATATGTAAGTACCTATTTTATGTTATTGTACTGATGAAGGCATTAGCCGAAAAGTCTATTGTCGTTTTACTTTAAAATAAAGCTAATATTTATTGTTTCAATTGCACAATTTGTTTGTGTATTTTGTATTTTATTAAAATTTCAGATCGATCGCATGTACTGCAATTAAGTTATATAATTTTTAGTTTATTTTATTTATCTCTATGTATCATGTTTTTTTCTGAGATAGAGTGTCGCGGTGCGTATTATATTGAACGACCTTTCCTGTCGTGCTTTAAGGTGCGTTTTTTAGTGACAACACTTTCTTGCGCTGCGTATTATAATAAACATTCTTTTAGTTACGTCTCGTACTAAAAAGATTTATAGTCAATAACTTGGGTTTTTACGTTTTTAAAAAAAATTAAAATCTTTATATTAACTCGTGTTGTCTGAGACCTTACTTGTCGAAAAAACTTTGGATCGATTTTTAACCCACTTCCTCGTAAGCTAGCGAGCTGAAATTTTGCAGGCCGTTTTTTACCGATGACAAAAACGATGAATTAAAATTTCAGATCGATCGCATGTACAGTAATTAAAGTATTGAATTTTTAGATTATTTTATTTATCTCTATGTATCATGTTAATTTTTTTAAATAGAGTGTCGCTGTGCGTATATATTGAACAACCTTTCCTGTAGAGCAATAAGGTGCGTATTTTATTGACAACACTTTTTATAAATATTTTCCTGATCGGTGCGCATTATATTAAACATGATTTACGACACATAACTACAATTTTGTATTTTTGGATGGTTTTGCACTGCGTATTATAATGAACATTCTTATGTTAATGTCTCGTACTAAAAAGATTTATAGTCAACAACTTTTGTTTTTACGTTATTAAACAAAATTAAATCCTTTATATTAACTCGTGTTGTCTGAGCCCTTACTTGTCGAAAAAATGTTGATCTATTTTTAACCCACTTCCTCGTAAGCTAGCGAGCTGAAATTTTGCAGGCCGTTTTTTACCGATGACAAAAACGATGCATTAAAATTTCAGATCGATCGCACGTACAATAATTACAGTATTGCATTTTTAGATTATTTTATTTATCTCTATGTATCATGTTAATTTTTTTAAATAGAGTGTCGCGGTGCGTATATATATGGAACAACCTTTCCTGTAGAGCAATAAGATGCGTATTTTATTGACAACACTTTTATAAACATTTTCCTGATCGGTGCGCATTATATTAAACATGTTTTACGACACATAACTACAATTTTGTATTTTTGGATGGTCTTGCGCTGCGTATTATAATGAACATTCTTTTAGTTACGTCTCGTACATAAAGGATTTATAGTAAAAAACTTGTGTTTTTTTTTACGGTTTTTTTTTGTTATTCGTTTTGATGGTTTATTCTTAATTCAACAAAACAAATAAAACCCATTATGTTTTTGTTTTTTTTCTATGAAAAATCATGAGACCCCGGCTAAAAGTCTAATTATTACATATTGGCATCAGTTATTGCACATTTTAAAGCTAGAAAACATATTTATTTCAATACGTGTTCCATAAAATACGTTTTTTTACCTATTTTCTAGAGTTCTAAACCACAATCATTAAATATGTGTAATTTAAGACTTAGTTTCCTACAGCCACATGTAAAATTTGTAGACTCTACAATAGGTATAGATAAAGGTAAGAAAATAAATGTACATGTAATCAGTGGCGTAACAAAGGGTTGGCATCGGGGAGGTTGCCAAGGGCGCCAGCTCAAAATGACGCCATTAAATCTCTAATTTTTCAATTTGTATTTAAATAAATACAGTCGGACCTCTCTAAGCAAACTCAAAATAGTCAAAATGACCCGGAAGAAATCGACTTACGGAGTTTTTGAGTCAGGGAAAATGGCGTAAAAGGCGCCGAATACTCAAGAACAATGTAGATATTGAGAGGTTGGGGGTGGGGAGACAACCATACCGGCTAGTAGGCTTGACAGGAAAGACCGGCGTTGTCTAATTTTCACATGAAAGGAAGCCAATTTGCTTTGACATGCCGACACAAGCCCGTGAGAAGAGACGCCTTCCATCCCCTCCCCACTTTACTCCCTCCACAGTGGGATGAGAGGAGTAAGATTTTTCGTTTTAAAAAGAGTGACATCATGCAGCAAAGGGACGCGAATTAGTTACCACTCCTTTTTGTTGTCTTTGTCATGTTTTTGTACTTGCAAGGTGCGCTTAATCTCTCGAGGAATGCACTTAGATAAGATTTTACGTCAATTTGCATGGCTGTGAGGAAACACGTGTTTTGAAATGTCACTCCAGAATAATAACCCAAACGCCTTGGAAAATTTGACTAAGAGAGTTTGAAAGCCAAACATCTTAGATTTAAGGAGATCTAAAGTACATTAATCTTATAGAATTAGACCGGGATCTAACAATTAATTCGATATTGGGAGGTGATTCGACTTAGGAAAGTTAGACTTAGCGAGGTTCGAGTGTATTTCACTTTTATCCTCGATAACAAAAATGTAAATAATGAATTATATTTAAATATATTTCATTTAAACTATTATAATGTTTTTATTATGTTTGTGGACTTTGTGGGGTTCTTATCATACAGATGTCAATATGATTTTACAGTCATGCTTTTAAAAAGAAAAATATTACTATATCCATCCCACTGTCGAGGGAGTAAAGTGCGGGGGGGGGGAAGGTATCTCCTCTCACGGGCTTGTGTCAGTATGTCAAAGCAAGTTTGCTTCTTTTATATGAAACATCACGGCCACTCTTTCCTGTCAAGCCTTCTAGCCGCTATTGTTGTCCCCCCCCCTCTCAATATAAACATTGTCCTTGATTAATCTGCGCTTGACTTGATCAAATATGCATTAGACTAGTCGTATTCCTATTATTTCTGGGTAAGTATAAGCTTTTCGAAAAATCCATAAGAATAATACAATGTGTGCTTTTTTAAAAAAAAATATATTAAACATTGAAATCGGGGTGTACTGGATTTCGGCTTCAATTCGGGCTATCCGGAATCCGGCTTTATTTTTTGCAAATCCTGCTAAAGCAGAATTTCACATCATAAATCCGGCCAAAATTGGCTAACCGGTAGAGCCCTACAATATACAGGTTTATAATGGCACCGGCAAGTCCGGAATCCGGCTTCTTTACTAATCTGGCTCCGGCCAAATTTCACTTCATAAATCCAGTCGAAATCTGGCTCTGGTCCAATTTTTTAAATTTTGAATCTGGTAAACTCCTAATTAAAACATGGTTACTGTCGGCATCTGTTGATCATATATATCTATATTGACGAATAGAGTATTATTTTTATTAAGTCATATTTAAATTTAAAATTCAATAATTTTTTAATATTATTTTAGCATTTATTTTTTAGAAAATGGAAAAATATATATATATATTACAGGGAAAAAATGAATGTCTTATACATTTAGACACAATAACTAAAGTTGAAATATATTGCGTTTTTTGTTAATCGAACTACTTTTAAAAAAAAAGTTTTATTGAGACAGTTTAAAATATACGAATATTAGTAATAACATTAGCCCTATATACTATTTAAAAAAAAATATTTCTTAAATGAATTTTTAATTTTCAATTGTTCTTTTTTTATATATAGAGGCATTTTTTTTCTTAAATGGCTCTTTTTCCTTAAAATCTATTGTAGGATGTTTAAAAGGTACATACAAATTCATAATTACGTAAAGTAATTTACCACCTCGCGAACGCCATACGCTAAAAATAGCACCGTGTTTGGCTTTCATGACCTAGTTTCTAAACCGTTCGACGCAGGGTAAAAACGAAAGTGCCTACAAGTAGTATGACAACAAGGCTACTATAATGAGACAGCATTCTTGTATTACTATGTGAGGTTAGAGTGTAAGTCCAATTTTAGCTGACCCAGTTAGCTACCGCCTGCCTAACACTCTTTTAATTTACTTCAAAGCAGACACTTTTACCTCAAAGCAGACACATAAAAAAAATCATCAAATAATCAATTTTTAGTTAATGGAGTCAACAAATAACACTGGAGATGGCAATAATAATGTAATAAACGTTTATTAAAGAAATTAGATCCCGAATAACTTAGATCTATATATACAAAATAATACTATAGGTAGATCTATAATCTATAGTCTAGTCAGGGCCGCAAACAGTGCACACAAAAGTGCCTTGTTTCAAAGATGCACAATTTTCCGTGCACTGTGCATGCCACCAGCCAGCACACACATCACATTGGACCCAAACCTCTGCCCCTCCACCTTTTTTGCACCCATGACACATTCCTTCCAACAAGAGATCCTCTTCTTTATCTAAAGTATCGTCATCTGCAGCCATGTCAAGCTCCATTGTTTGAACCAACTGTGAGTCCTCACTGCTGCTATCAGATAGATCTATTACTGGATACTTCTTTACTTTCTTGGACTCCACAATTTTCATTTTTTAAATCTGCTCTCCTTCTCTCTTGCGACTTTTTTCTTCCCTTTCTTGCTCTCTTGTCCTTTTTGTAGCCTCTTTTTGTGCATCCTTTATCTTTTTGCTTTCTTCCCTCTCGATCTTTCTTTTTAGTTTATTTTTTTCTATTTCTTCCTTGTCTGCTATTTTCTTTTTAATGCTTCTCTAAACTCTTCTCCACTTACCAAGTTTGGCATGGTTGGAGCATTTGCTGTTTTCTTCTTGTTTTTATTCCTTCTAACAAAAGCAGGCAGCTTGAAAGTGTCATCTACTGTCAAGGTAGCTTTGACTGTGCAGTTTTTGGGTTCTTCTAGACTGCACGTTTCTATTAGCCCCACAGCTAAGGCCTGAACTTGTTCTCTTCTTCCTCTTTGTTAAGGTTGTCTCCTGCAGTAGAACTTGTCATTGTCAGTTGACAAAAAAATGTATTAAATTGGTTGCGACTCATTTCATATAAATGTTTGAAAACTCATGGAGTGCTTTAAGTTATGCAGCAGACAAATTGGACTTCGGTAGTGATGATGCAGGTAATGATTCTGGTTGGGAAGATTTGTAAATGATAGACTTATTTTCATTCTCAAATGGGCTGTTTTCCTGTATAATGGGATGGATCTCTATGACTACTTGTGTTTCATTCGCAATTGGTTGTGTCTCAATGATTGCCTGTTTGTAAGATTCGATTGGCTGTGTTTCAGTTGTTGCTGATGTGTCGGATTATATGTGTTGTGCCTCGATGATTGCTTGGTTATCGTCGGAGATTGGCTGGTACTCAATCAATGTGTTGTCATTTATGCTGTGCAGGTGGTTTAGCTTAATTTTCCTACATGAAAAAGTGTTCGCAACGAAGTAATATCCTACAATAAAACAAATATACTTCAACGCGAACATGCCCTCAAAACGAACTCTACTATTTTCAAAAAAACGCTAGAGGCCAAGAGCTAGACCCTTGTTTAACTAATTTTTTCTGCAGAATAAAAGTGTTCGGTACGAAGTAAAATCCAACGTTAAACTTACTTCGTCGCGAACACCCCTTCGAAACGAACATGGCTATTAAATAGCATTGTAAAGTATAACAGCGTGGTTATTGGCCTATTTGTAAGTGATGATGCAATACCAAACACGTGTGTTTTCCAAAGCAAACAGGAAAAGTTGTCTTAACCCGGAAATCAACTCCGTTCTTCCTAGGGACGCTGACAGCATGCATGGCGCAAGGATCAAAATGTTGACACACATTTACTCACAAAATAATCCGTCCCGGCAAACGAAACGATGAAATGATATTGAAAACTGAACTACTTTCGACTTACGGGTGTTCGTTTTCGTGTTAGACGGAAAATAAAAATACAGAGAACGCTTTATAAAATAGTGTTCGCTACGACATAGCGTTCGCGAGGCGGTAACTTACTCTACACGAATTGTACGAAAGCACCGGTGATGCACAATTTATTAAAATAAACACATTTTAAATTCAACATCTCCCGAAGGCTTACCAATATTGAAGTTGTTTTTTTTTAAATTTAGTAAATTTTATGGCGTAGCCAAAAATTAATTTAACAGTTTGCGCGATTGGTCAAAGTCGGAAGAAAGAAGTCATGAGCAGATTGTCATGGACCTTTATAATTTAATACTTTGCATTGATTATTAAATTCAAATGATAAAACTAAATTAGGTCTGTCTGTCATAACTTATTATAACAGGATTTAACTTGTATGGCATTTTGAACAACACAAATGTTTTCTATTTATTCAATTGTAGTCATTTGTTCCAAACTTAGTACTGCTGTTGCATCGAATGTATAAGCTTTGGCCACCGGTCTGTGATTTGGAAGATACGATTGTTCGTAATGATTAATCTTCTGTGACTACGTGTTCAAGTATGAGCAGTTACTCTAGCGCAATGCAAAATTCGCTTCTGGATACAGTTGTTTGAAGGCGCCATGTTATGTTGCTACACTGTAAAAAATGCAATGTTTTCTATCACGTTTATACCGTTATTTTACAGAAAACGGCTGTAAATGACGATTTTTAACTTCAAAAATAAAACAGTAAGATAATGTAATTTATGTGCAGTTACAATAAAATCCGATATTAATTTATACGGTAAAAAAAATGAAATGTTTTTTAACACATTTATACCGTTATTTAACGCTAAGTGGCTGTAAATGACTACTTTTCACTGTTTTTTTTAATTTTTTTAAAGTAATGGAATGTAATAATGCTCGTCTATGAATATTTTAAATAAATAGTATATAAATAAATTACGGCTGCGGAAATTATCGATTAAATAATTAATCGTTAAAAATTTAAACGATTAAAATTAATTTGACTGATTAAAATTCGATTAAAACTTAAGGAACTATTTCTAATATTTTTCCCAATTTATTAATAATGTATATATTTTGTTACTTACATACTTTTCCTTCGTATTATTATTATCATTTATTTAAACCTGCATATAAAGTGAACAAAAAGATTGTTCTTCCTTATATCGTGCATTGCAGAACAAATTTGCTCTGTTACGTCACAAAATTAGGGAGCCAAGGATTTACCGCGACTTAACCGATTTCATGAAATAATGAAACGCAACTTAACAAGATATATATAGGAGTTATAAAAATATAATTAATCGAAATTAATCGATTAATCGAATAAATTTGTTCCTGATTAATCGAACATATTTGTTTTTTAAATATCAGATGTAGCCCTAAAATAAATGAATGTAAGACGTTGAAAGAATTACTAAGCAATTTAGTATCCGATTTACATAAAAAATTTTGAGGTTGTTGAGTTTACTGTCGTGAAGGACAATGACAAAATATTTTTGCCGGTTTCACAAAGTGTCGTTTTTTCCCTTATATGAGCTATTTAAACATATTTTTAACATTAGCTACTGGGTAAGTGGAATGATCTTAAACCAAACTAAATTCATACATACTCAATGAGCACTTATTAAAATACTATAGTTCACGAAATTCATATTCTCAATTCCTTTGAGCCAGGGGTCACATTTTTTTTCTTAAACTTTTACTATTTTAATTCCCTTTACATTTTACTCGATCTTGAAAAACGTAATACACGAATCTATTGTATGCTTCAATGTTTGTGAAAACGATCTTATAGGTGCAACTTTAGGAAAAAAATATTTCTGCACACTTAGTTTTTCAGCTGAATAAAGTAGAAAAATGTAGAGAACTGAAAACTAATTGAAATAGGCATGAACATTTTAAAAAGTGAGTGCAAGTGGTCGCTCGATAGTCCTAAATTTAAGTCCTAGTTCTAGTATTAGTTTTAGTAGAGTCTAGTCTGAACTTATATTTAATTATAATTTATCCAAGAAAAACAAGTATATGCCTTTATAATTATTAGAAATGTACTAATACTAATATTATGACCTTTATTATAATTACAGCATTAGTATTAAATAGTATGAATTACTTTTATAAAAAATAAATAATATATTTCCTTCATAACCAGCCCTAGATCTATAAGGGTTTTGAATTTTTTAAAAATTGCACAGGGGACCATAAATGATTAATCAATGTAGTTTTGTTTTTCTTATTTAAGCTTTACTATATACATATTTTTAGGCTGCTTGTATTATTGTATTCGATCGCAATAAAAGTTTGAACAGTTCTTGAGAACACTCCAGGTAAGATTTCTAGTTTAAAATAATAACAAAATAAAATTTAAAGTAAAAAAAAATATATATAAAAATATTTAATTATCAATAATATTTTGTTTAAGTTGAATTTCCTTTCTTCTGAGAACGTTCCTTAAATATTTTAGTTTTAAAAAAGTTTTTAATACATATTTTTATATTGGAACAGACAAACTGATTAATTTCATAAATTTTACATAACTAATTTGAACTAAAAGGTGACCAATTAAAATAAATTAAATCTAGAAGCGTAAACTCTGCGTTTCTTGCAAAACTTTGCTATACAAGACACTTGTGAAGAAGGGAAAGTTCTTCGTTTTCAAATCTTTCGCGATTGGAAAATAAAGGTAAATATTGCTTGCGTACTGTCAAAACTTAACGGCTATTCATGCACACCTGAAAAAAAAAGATTTGAAGTCACTCTGCCCTTGGATATTGCCTGACTGTTGAAACCTTTTGCGGTTGGACAATCCCAAAAACAGAATCTGATGAATCCATACTAATACAGGAGCAGCTTATTGAAATATCCATAAATGAATAACTTAAACCAATATTTAAGGAATGATACCACGAATTCGGGTTACAAATACATATGCCAATGTAATATCATGCATTAAGTGTACAGAAGTTGTTGATAGCTTTCCCTTTTTTCTAAGTGGTCGATCAAGGATTTATTGCCGCTATTAACCTCATCACAAAAAAATTGAAACCGACTAGAAATAGGTGCTCGTGTGGATTTGAGTCGAAGAAAAATACACTAATAAAATGTCATCCCGTTTATCCAAATCATTAATTTCTTTAAATTAAAAAAAACAACAACAAAAGTAATAATTTCAATAAATTCTTATTCATCAAATTGTTTTTTTTCTGTTTAAATTTGTAAGCGTTGCACTGTGCAATTATGTAACTTTTTTACTTGGGGGGTCCGTGGGCATGTTTTGACTATAAAAAGGGGACCTTGGGTAAAAAAAAGTTTGGGAATCACTGGTGTACATGAACAAGTGATTTCCCATTCATTTTTAAAAATAGCTTTAGATAATAACATGCCAATTTCTTTTCTAAAATAATTCATATACTAGTATAAAATGTATGTCCCATATTGTGTAGTATTTATAGAGCTTATGTCAAGCTTGGTTTATATTTACTTAGAAACGTGCACTTAAGTTTTTTAAACTTTTGTAAAGCTTACGTAAGCAATAAGTGTATTTGATGCAAGTCGGGTTAAATTGGATTATAAAAGTGTAATTTATTTTGTACATCAAGTGAATCAGTACTGTATTTTCATTTCAAACGTGCTGAAGTTAAGTTTATGTTTTAACATAAAAAAAAGAAGTATGTCTTTTTAAATCCCTTATATTAACTTCACCGCCGTCTCGTCATCTCTCTCTGTCTGTCTTGGGCGAGCGGGCGGAACAACAAAAGTAAAAAATGACCATCTTCCCGTGATCCGATCGAGCTGAAATTTGGCACACAAACCCGTCTTACCTAACAATGCATCGTTTCAAAAGTTCAGATCGATCGAACGTACCGTACTTAAATTAATGCATTTTTAGTTTATCCTAATATAACGTATGTAATTCAAATTCACTGTTTGTTATTGTTTTTTTTTCCAAGTGAAAGTTTGAGTTGACGCGTTGACGCGACCCATCGAAGTACTGGCGTGCTTTTGTTTACATTTTCATGTCAAGCTGAGCTTGGTCAAGCGATCTGTTACCAGACTTTTCCCCCTCCCCCCCACCCCACCCCCCCGCCCCCAGGGATATGAAGCAAAGTTGAGTTAAGACAGATTCGGTCTGTAAATGTTTGTCGCGTTTCAAAATAATCAATACTGTTAGTTATGTCTCATATATAAGGGATTTATAGTCAACAACTTTGTTTTTACGGGTTTGTTTGATTAAATCCTAATATTAACTTCAACGCCGTCTCTGTCTCTCTGTCTTTCTCTCCGTCTGTCGTTCGTCGTCGGGCGGGCGGAAAAACAAAAGTAAAAAATGACCCACTTCCCGTGATGCAATCGAGCTGAAATTTGACACATAGGCTCGAGTCACCTAACAATACATCTTGTCAAACATTCAGATCGATCGAACGTAAAGTTATTAAATTAATGCATTTTTAGTTTATCTATATACACTATATCTAGCGGTCGCTATTGTTTACATTTTACGGCTCACTTGACTTCACACCAGCCATCGGTGAAAACATCTCGTGTTTTAACCAGGTGGTTTACACCAGGAGTTGAGTTAACGCGTTGACGCCACCCGTCCATGTCCACACCCCCTTCCACAGTCTTAAAGCCAGGGGAGATAATTTCGGTTTCAGTCTGTAAATGTTTGTCGCATTTGAACATAATCAATACTTTTAGTTATGTCTCATATATAAGGGATTTATAGTCAAAAACTTTGTTTTTACGGGGTTGTTTTATTACCACGTTTTTATTAACTCACTTTCGTTCCTGTTTGTCTGTCCACAATTTTTCAAATCTGCCAACGTAAAATTAAACCACTTTTGATGGTCCTAGAGATCTCAACATTTTACCACAGATAGATCTTGCATGACAATGCATTGTATTAAAATTGCAGATCGATCGAATGTACCGTTATTTAATTATTGAACTTTTTAGTTTATCTATATATAACCATATGTATTATCCGTCTGCTCTTGTTTACATTACATTCACGTGCCGAGTTCGAACCAACACCGACCACATCAACCATGTTTAACACCTACCCACCCACCTACCTAACCACCCACCCAACTACCCACCCACCTACCTACCCACCCACCCAACTACCCACCCACCTACCTAACCACCCACCCAACTACCCACCCACCTACCTACCCACCCACCCAACTACCCACCCACCTACCTACCCACCCACCCAACTACCCAACCACCTACCTACCCAACCACGCAACTACCCACCCACCTAACCACCTACGCACCTACCCATCTACCAACGAACCACCCACCTACCTACCCAGCCACCTACCCACCCACCTACCCACCTACATACCTACCCAACTGCCCACTCACGTACCCAACCACCTACCCACCCACCCTCCCACATACCCACCGACCCATGTACCTACCCACCTACACACCTACCAACCCACCACCCTACCCATCTACCCACCCATCTACCCAGCCACCCAGCCACCCAAGCACCAACCGACCCACCCTCTCACCCACCCTCCTACCCACCCACTCACCTACCCAGCCACCCAACCACCCATTTACCATCTAACCTCCTACCCACCCACCTACCACCCTACCTACCCACCCACCAACCTACCCAAAGCCCACCCACCCTCCTACCCACCCACCCACCTATTATCCCACCTACCTACCCACCCACCTACCCACCCACATTCCACACACCCACCCACCTACCCACCCACCCACCTGCACACCCACCCAACTACCCACCCACCTAAAACATACCCACCCACATACCCACCCACCTACCCAGAAAATCGCCACATGAAAGCCACCGTACCTTTGTACGTCTGTATATTCAGATTCACCATCTTTATATAAATCACGAAACAGTCGCGCTTGCAGTGCATATTCTTTAATGAAATTTGCAATCTTGATAACATCATGCATGACGAGCTCCAGTTCAGGTTCCAAATGTTTCACTAGCAGGGCTTGTCAAGGGATCATACTATCATACTGTGGTTAACTTCAATTTTGGGATTCCTCTCCCTTGCGAAAGCCAAAAACCTACGTACAAGACCCAGCATAGCTTAAGCTCCATCAACCGACACAGCAATACAGTCTTCCCATTGTAATTAACCTTATCAAAGTATTCATTAATTTACATGAATTTATCAACTCCTTGACATTGCAATTCGAGAGGAGCCAAAATTTTTCCTCTCTACTTATTTAAAAACCTTGTAGTAAACATATAAAATAAGCTGCACAAAGAATTTACGCGGCGCCTTTATAAAATACGTTTTCTAGAAGCAAACGGTTCAGTATTTTGCTTTTCAGCGTACACGTACACATGACGGATTTTAAATATATATAAAGTTGATTTTATATGTCTCCAATTACCCCCTTTACCCCCAAGAATTCCCTTTTTAGCCCAAATAGGTAATTTACCCCCGTTCGCCGACCCCTGCTTTAGTATTTCAAGGATTATTGATTTAACTAATGGTGTTACTCATGTCAGTTTTGAATATTCTCCAGTAATAAATCTTGCAGCTTTTTTTTTAATTTGTTCTAGTTTATCAATGTTTTCTTTGGTTGATGAGTCCCATACAGAAGAAGCATATGCTAGTACAGGTCTCACCAAAGTGAGGTATATTTTAGTTATATATTCTTATTTTATCTTTACAAGTTTCCTTTATTAAGCCTACGGTTTTGTTTGATTTTTTAATAACTTCATTGACATGGGGATTCCATGATAGTTTCTCATTTATTATTAATCCTATGTATTTTGCATCTTTAGTTTAGATTAGTTATTTTCCAGGAATGAAATATTTTGAATTAAACTGTTGCTTTTTCTTTGTTACTCTTAA
>CALYLW010002830.1:20000-27465 GCA_944989445.1 Ampullaceana balthica | reverse complement strand
TGTTACGTCGTGTCAGGCCTACTAATACCCTGTTTTTATATTTTACATTTACCTATTTAAAAGCGTTTGTATTAAAATAAGGTATCACTTAATGTGCACATTTAATAAAATAGTATCTATATAATATAAATTTGCAATGTATGTCCCGTCCTGTCGATCACTTCCTTCCGTCCAGTCCGTGAAGCTACTAATTTTAGAAAGCAGCGCACCAAAAATAACTTTTTTCGAATGTTTCGCATAAAATTGTGCAACATGAAAATAAATGAAAAAAATAAAAATAAATGAAAGTTCTGTATTACAATATTTTTTAATCTGATGCGTATTTATTCACCAAAGCGAGTATGTGCAAAAAAGCACAACGAATGACCCTCTTATCTAATCTAATCTTATCTTATCTTATCGTACCTTATCTTATCTTATCTATACAGACGCTCCTTCTAAGCAGAAGATAATTACGTCCGCAGACCATGATGATCTGTTGGCAAGTGAAGCAGCGTTCACAGGCAACGGCTTTGTGGGTTCCACGCATTACCCAGTCGCTTAACTAAGGTTAGGTACCCATTCGGAGCTGGGTGACTCAGGGACGCCCTAGGCCCTGGGAAAAAATCCTTGCCTTCACATGGATTCGAACCCGTGACCATCGGTATGCCAGTCGTGTGGAGGTGGTGGAGAGAGGGGCCACAATGCTCCTTCCGTTCACTTTCGTTGTTCCTTCACAGACTAACATGTGGATCGTAGTATCATGGTTATCACGCCCGCCTGGCACGCGGAAGGTACTGGGTCCAAGCCCCAGCGAAAACATTATATTTTAATTTTTAAAAATGTATGTTTGTGCCTGTTCTTTTCCTCCTTTTTTGCGAACATGGCTGACGCCTCGTTAGGGTCGGCCAATCACAGTTTATGGTTGGCAAGCTATGGTGATGAAGGGTGGTGGGCAGACAGACAAAAGCAGTGCGAATGTCTCGTGACCAACAATGTGTCGGTGGTTCACTCGCGTTGTTTTGATTTCTTCGTGCTGTAGTTTGTTTCCGTTCTTTATCTTATCTTATCTTATCTTATCTCTTTACAGACGCTCCTTCTATACAGAAGATTATTGCGTCCTACGCTTATCTATGGTTTGTGTTTAGTCCTGCATTTTTATTAGAGATTTAAATGTTGATAAAGTGTTGGTTTTCCTGGATTCTTCAGGCAACCCATTCCACGCCCGAATTCCGGACGGGAAGAAGGAAAACTTGTATGTGTTTGTTCTTGCATACGGAATAAGACATGTGTTTTTATTCTTATGTCTATCTGAGGTTTGTATTAAGTTATCTTTGTGTTGTATTTCTAAATTAGAATTAATTGCTTTATGTATGATTACTACTTTGCTTTTGGTTCTGCTATCCTCTGGTGTTTCAAGGTTTAATGATTTAACTAATGGTGTTATCCTTGTCAGTTTCGAATATTCTCCAAAAATGAAACTGGCAGCTCTTTTTTGAATGTGTTCTAGTTTATCAATGTTTTCTTTGGTGGATGGGTCCCATACAGAAGATGCATATTCTAGTACAGGTCTCACCAAAGTGAGGTAGCATTTTAGTTTTATATCTCTATTACATTTGTTAAAGTTTCTTTTTATAAAGCCTAAGGTTTTGTTTGATTTTTAATAACTTCATTGACATGGGGATTCCATGATAGTTTCTCATTTATTAAGACTCCTAAGTATTTTGCATCTTTAGTTTGGGTCAGTTCTTTTCCATGAATGTAATATTTTGAATTTATTTGTTTCTTTTTCTTTGTTACTCTTAACAGTTGACACTTTTCTGGGTGGAAAGACATACTCCAGTTAGTTTCCCATTTTATCAATTCATCTAAGTCTTTTTGTAAAATTTTGCTGTCTTGTTCTGATTTAATTGTTCTATAGATTATGCAATCATCAGCAAATAACCTAACTTTTGTACCTGTTGAGATGTTGTTGGGTAAATCATTTATATAAATTAAAAAGAGTAAGGGACCTAGCACAGTTCCTTGTGGAACTCCTGAGTTAACCTTTATTGGTGCAGATTTAGATCCATTAATTATTACAGTTTGCTCCCTGCCCAAAAGGAAGTATTGGATCCAGTGATGTAAGGAACCTGAGATTCCAAAGTAGTTAAGTTTTTTAAGTAAACTAATGTGGTGAACTTTGTCAAATGCTTTTGAGAAGTCTAGTAATATTGTATCTATTTGATCATTTTTGTCTAAGCCTTTTGATGGTTCATCTATTAAACCTATTAATTGTGTTTCACATGATCTGTTTTTTCTAAAGCCGTGTTGACGTGGGCATAGGGCATTATATTTGTCAAGGTGGTTAACTATTCTACTATATATTATGTGTTCTAGTAATTTACAGGTGATACTAGTAAGTGATACAGGCCTGTAATTACCAGGGTCTGATTTATCCCCTTTCTTAAAGAGTGGAGTTACGTTAGCTAATTTCCAATCCTGGGGCACTTTACCCTGGTTTAGAGAGGCTTGAAAGAGAACTACAAGGATTGGGGACAGTTCATTGCTTAGTTCTTTTAATAACCTTGCAGGCAAATCATCTGGGCCAGTAGCTTTGTTTATTTTTAATTTTTTTAGGAGTGAATGTATACCTATCTCATCTACAGCTATGTTACCTATTTCCTCCATTTTATTTAAATTTATTAAAACGTCCTTGTCGCCTTAGGCAGAAAAAGATGATGCAAAATATGTATTAAGGATATTAGCTTTAGTTTCATAATCATTATAGGTTTTATTATTTGAGCCTTTTAGTGTGGCTATTCCTGAAGGTTCCATTTTTTTAGATTTGATAAAGGACCATAAGTTTTTATTGTTATCTTTGGTAATTACATTGTTTATATATTCATTTTGGAGGTTTCGACTAAGTTTTTGTGTCAAGTGTTTAATCTTTAAGTATTTTTTGTGTATCCTATATGAATAGGTAGCTTTATATTTCTTAAATAAGTTCTCTTTTTGTTTGCATAGCTTTTTCAATCTAGAATTGAACCAGCATTTGTTAATTTTATTTGATGTTAGCTTTGTTGGAATATTCTCATCCATTATAGTTTTTACATTTGTTTTTATATCTTTCCAAATTTCTTCTACTGGGCTATTTGTGTTAAATTTACTTAGAAAAGTTTGTTGGAAGTTAGCCGCTGATTGGTGTAGTTTTATTGAATTACATTTATTCCAAAGATAGATTATTCTTCTAGGTATCTTATTAATTTTAGTTTTTATTGTATTGGTGACCCTAACAATATCATGGTCGGACAGTCCTGGAATTCTTTTATAGTCTAACACTAGTTCTGGTCTATTTGTTAGGAATAAATCTAGTGTTTTATTTTCCCTTGTTGCTGTTTTTACTATCTGTTCTAGGTTTATGTTGTTTATAGTGTCTAAAAAGTGTTCATTAAATGTTTTTAGTTTGATGGTTATCAATTGTATAATTTTTCCAATTTATATCTGGAAGATTAAAGTCCCCCATAATCCATAGAACTGCATTTTTATTATTCTCTTTTATGAAAGTTAATTGACTACAAAGATTGTTCATGTATTCTAGGTTTGTATTCGGAGGTCTATATATACTGCCTACAATAAGTGGGGATGAGTTTGGTGTAATTATTTTACAATAAATAGACTCTATATTAAAATTTGGCTGTGTAGTAATTTCTTCAGCTATGATATTTGATTTAATTGCAAGTAGCACTCCTCCATAATTGTCTGGTATGTCTTTCCTAAAAATATTATAATTGGTGTTTAAAATCTCAGAGTTATATATGTTGGGGTTCAACCAAGTTTCAGAACCAGCAATTATGTCTGGTTCTTCTGTTTCTATAAGTAGTTCTAAATCTGGAATTTTATTTTTTATGCTTTGGAAATTAACTATTAGTGTTTTGAGAATGTTTTGATTATTATTATTATTAGATTTTTTATGGATAATTTTATGGGTTTTTGTGGTAGGTTTCATTTTATCTAGTGGTTTATTTATAAAAGGATTAGCCAAAACACTGTAAGAGTTTGTGGTCATCAGCTCCTTATAGTTCAATAAATCTGAACTGATTTGGGGCAACCCACAATGTATGCAGTGCCAAGATGCATATTTATTTCTTAGGCCTATTGCTATGTGCTTTGGTGTGTTAGTATGCAGGCATGCTATGTGGTACCATTCATTGCAGGTGTCACACTGAATGGTTCCTTGTTTGCTAGTGCATGACTTAATACAAATTTGACTTTTAGATGATACTGAGCCTGGGTTAAGTTTTATTTCGCCTGAGAGGAGCAAATTTAAGATTAAGTGTTTTTGCCTATATCTACATATTTTATGTTTTCATTGTTTGAAGGAGATTTCCTTTATTGTGCTTAAGATAGAGGTGTAGTCAGTGTGCTTTGTGTTGTGGTGGTTTATAATTATTGATATATTAATCTGATTTTTAGGATGTTTGCCCACTTTCATTGCACTATCTATGAGCAAGTCTGTGGCGTATGCTACGCCGCGGGGCATATCTAGTACTATTAAATTGCCTTCTTGTTGACAGGCTTAAGCACGTTAGGTCAGTTTTAAGGCATTAATTTTAAATGTCTCAGAGAGGATATTGGATACAGTTTAGTCATGTCAATTAAGGTATGTTTCAGTCACGTCAATAAAACGAAAGTGGAGAGGACTGTGATGTCTTTTTGTAGTACGCAGATAATAAATGTTTGGTGATATTGATTTTTTAAAAAGCGTATATTTCAAGCGTAAACGTACACCTGAAGGATTTTGACTATATCTAGCGGATTTTATATGTCCCCAATGCGTCTCCATTACCCCCAAGAATTCCCTTTTTATCCCAAATAGGGTAATTTACCCCCTGTTCGCCGTACCCTGGTCTAGAAGAACACACGTTCATAACGTATGAAATAGATCAAGAATGGATTATTAAACAATTATGAGGAAATAAACATTTTGAAAATTTGTTAGGTATTTTATTTTATCGAAAGACATACTGAGTCCTTTCCCTAAAATAATTTTAGAACCCTCCAGTCGGCCGTGTTTTTAATTACTAAATTACTATAGACATGATCAACAAGGGGAGGCTAATTAAAAAAGACATTGATGAAAATAGATTATCACGTTTTACAGACCAAATAACACCATGTGTTACCTTATTTATGGTATAGATACATCCTGTCAGAGGCGTCGCTAGTTTTGGTGTCACCCGAGGCCGTAGCTCATGGTGTCACCCCTTCACGACTTAAGGGGTCGTTCATAAATGACGTTACGCGAGGTTGTCGATTATTACCCCACCCTACCCGCGTCATACTTTGTCACAAAAACATAGACCCCCCTCCCCCCTTTTTCCCATATGACGTCACAAAGCTTTGACACCAAATACTTATTGAAGTGAGAAAACATAATTTGCAACACGCTAATTTACATTTAGAAAATACGGCTATGAGAGGGAGGGGGTGAATGCCGTATTTTCTAAATGTAAATTAGCATGTTGCAAATTATTTTTTTCTCACTTAAATAAGTATTTAGTGTAAGTCTGCACTCTAATATCGTTACACGTGTGAAGCCATTGAAAAAGTCATTAATTAAATGGTAAACAATCAAATATTTAAGTGGAACTTTTAATTAAAGTTGCGCGTTTTTGATGTGACGTCAATTTTTTTTAAAATACACCCCTCCCCTTCGTCACACATCGTTACGAGACGTCATTTATGCATGGCCCCTAACTAATAGAACTCCTCCGAGTCTTCCAGTGCCAAATGAAGGGAACATACAGAATTTTACATTTTTGTCAGCACCCCTCGCACCCCATAGAGAGAGAGAGAGAGAGAGAGAGAGAGAGAAAGAGAGAGAGAGAGAGAGAGAGGGAGGGGGGAGAGAGAGAAATAAAAATAAAACAAAGTATTAACTGAAAGATATTTAATTCATAATTTTCCTCTAAATACAACAAAGAAAAAACAATTCTGGGAAATACAGACTTCATAACGGATACAAATGTCCCCAAAGGGAAGTAACCCCCAAATAAGACACACAAAATTGATGTTCCCTCTCCTGATAGTGTAGTTGTTTCTGCAGAGATCTCAGTGGTGTGGATGTATTGGGAGAATGTAGTTCTATCCGTGTCACAGTCATCCAAGACAGGCAATGACTAAATGCTGACAACATGCTGGACAGTGGTCAGTGTAAGAACACAAGACAACACCACGCCATGGGAACATCTCTTGGGCTTCTCATAACGTAATTGTTAGTTTACCATCCTGTACCACCGTGTCCATCTTGCCTGGATGTGGCCATCGTCTCATTCATCATTCAAACTGTAAACCAATCGTCCCACTCACCCACCTGTAAATGGAACCCAATTCTTGATTACCACAGCTTGGCTCACATAATCTTCATTACATGGACAGTCACAGCTTGGCTCACATAATCTTGATTACATGGACAGTCACAGCGTGGCTCACATAATCTTGATTACATGGACAGCCACAGATTGGCTCACATAATCTTGATTACATGGACAGTCACAGCGTGGCTCACATAGTCTTGATTACATGGACAGCCACAGATTGCCTCACATAGTCTTGATTACATGGACAGCAACAGATTGGCTCACATAATCTTGATTAAATGGACAGCCACAGATTGGCTCACATAATCTTGATTACATGGACAGTCATAGCGTGGCTCACATAGTCTTGATTACATGGACAGCCACAGATTGCCTCAGATAGTCTTGATTACATGGACAGCAACAGATTGGCTCACATAGTCTTGATTACCTTTACAGTCACAGCTTGGCTCACAGAGTCTTGATTAACGTGACAGTCACAGCTTGGCTCACATAGTCTTGATTTCCTGGACAGTCACAGCTTGGCTCACATAGTCTTGATTACATGGACAGTCACAGCTTGGCTCACATAGTCTTGATTACATGGACATCCACAGATTGCCTCACATAGTCTTGATTACATGGACAGCAACAGATTGGCTCACATAGTCTTGATTACCTTGACAGTCAAAGCTTGGCTCACATAGTCTTGATTAACTTGACAGTCACAGCTTGGCTAACATAGTCTTGATTTCCTGGAGAGCCAAAGCTTGGCTCACATAGTCTTGATTACATGGACAGTCACAGCTTGCCTCACATAGTCTTGATTACCTGGACAGTCACAGCTTGCCTCACATAGTCTTGATTACATGGACAGTCACAGCTTGCCTCACATAGTCTTGATTACCTGGACAGATACAGCTTGGCTCACATAGTCTTGATTACCTGGACAGCAACAGCTTGGCTCACATAGTCTTGATTACATGGAGAGTCACAGCTTGGCTCACATAGTCTTTATTACATGGACAGCCACAGATTGGCTCACATAGTCTTGATTACATGGACAGTCACAGCTTGGCTCACATAGTCTTGATTACCTGGACAGCCACAGATTGGCTCACATAGTCTTGATTACATGGAGGGCA
>CALYLW010002830.1:10000-15000 GCA_944989445.1 Ampullaceana balthica | reverse complement strand
CAGTTGATACTATGTATTCAGTTGATACTATGTATTCAGTTGATGCTATGTATTCAGTTGATGCTATGTATTCAGTTGATGCTATGTATTCAGTTGATACTATGTATTCAGTTGATGCTATGTATTCAGTTGATGCTATGTATTCAGTTGATGCTATGTATTCAGTTGATACTATGTATTCAGTTGATGCTATGTATTCAGTTGATGCTATGTATTCAGTTGATGCTATGTATTTAGTTGATACTATGTATTCAGTTGATGCTATGTATTCAGTTGATGCTATGTATTCAGTTGATGCTATGTATTCAGTTGATACTATGTATTCAGTTGATGCTATGTATTCAGTTGATGCTATGTATTCAGTTGATGCTATGTATTCAGTTGATGCTATGTATTTAGTTGATACTATGTATTTAGTTGATGCTATGTATTTAGTTGATGCTATGTATTCAGTTGATGCTATGTATTCAGTTGATGCTATGTATTTAGTTGATGCTATGTATTCAGTTGATGCTATGTATTCAGTTGATACTATGTATTCAGTTGATGCTATGTATTCAGTTGATGCTATGTATTCAGTTGATGCTATGTATTCAGTTGATGCTATGTATTCAGTTGATACTATGTATTCAGTTGATACTATGTATTCAGTTGATGCTATGTATTCAGTTGATGCTATGTATTCAGTTGATGCTATGTATTCAGTTGATGCTATGTATTCAGTTGATGCTATGTATTCAGTTGATACTATGTATTCAGTTGATGCTATGTATTCAGTTGATGCTATGTATTCAGTTGATGCTATGTATTTAGTTGATACTATGTATTCAGTTGAGGCTATGTATTCAGTTGATGCTATGTATTCAGTTGATACTATGTATTCAGTTGATACTATGTATTCAGTTGATGCTATGTATTCAGTTGATACTATGTATTCAGTTGATGCTATGTATTCAGTTGATGCTATGTATTTAGTTGATACTATGTATTCAGTTGATGCTATGTATTCAGTTGATACTATGTATTCAGTTGATGCTATGTATTCAGTTGATGCTATGTATTCAGTTGATGCTATGTATTCAGTTGATACTATGTATTCAGTTGATGCTATGTATTTAGTTGATGCTATGTATTCAGTTGATACTATGTATTCAGTTGATGCTATGTATTCAGTTGATACTATGTATTCAGTTGATGCTATGTATTCAGTTGATACTATGTATTCAGTTGATGCTATGTATTCAGTTGATGCTATGTATTCAGTTGATGCTATGTATTCAGTTGATACTATGTATTCAGTTGATACTATGTATTCAGTTGATGCTATGTATTCAGTTGATACTATGTATTCAGTTGATGCTATGTATTCAGTTGATGCTATGTATTCAGTTGATGCTATGTATTCAGTTGATGCTATGTATTTAGTTGATGCTATGTATTCAGTTGATACTATGTATTCAGTTGATGCTATGTATTCAGTTGATACTATGTATTCAGTTGATGCTATGTATTTAGTTGATACTATGTATTCAGTTGATGCTATGTATTCAGTTGATGCTATGTATTCAGTTGATGCTATGTATTTAGTTGATACTATGTATTCAGTTGATGCTATGTATTCAGTTGATGCTATGTATTCAGTTGATGCTATGTATTCAGTTGATGCTATGTATTCAGTTGATGCTATGTATTCAGTTGATACTATGTATTCAGTTGATGCTATGTATTCAGTTGATGCTATGTATTCAGTTGATGCTATGTATTCAGTTGATACTATGTATTCAGTTGATGCTATGTATTCAGTTGATGCTATGTATTCAGTTGATGCTATGTATTCAGTTGATGCTATGTATTCAGTTGATGCTATGTATTCAGTTGATGCTTTGTATTCAGTTGATGCTATGTATTCAGTCGATGCTATGTATTTAGTTGATACTATGTATTCAGTTGATGCTATGTATTCAGTTGATACTATGTATTCAGTTGATGCTATGTATTCAGTTGATACTATGTATTCAGTTGATGCTATGTATTCAGTTGATGCTATGTATTCAGTTGATGCTATGTATTCAGTTGATACTATGTATTCAGTTGATACTATGTATTCAGTTGATGCTATGTATTCAGTTGATACTATGTATTCAGTTGATGCTATGTATTCAGTTGATGCTATGTATTCAGTTGATGCTATGTATTCAGTTGATGCTATGTATTTAGTTGATGCTATGTATTCAGTTGATACTATGTATTCAGTTGATGCTATGTATTCAGTTGATACTATGTATTCAGTTGATGCTATGTATTTAGTTGATACTATGTATTCAGTTGATGCTATGTATTCAGTTGATGCTATGTATTCAGTTGATGCTATGTATTCAGTTGATGCTATGTATTCAGTTGATGCTATGTATTCAGTTGATGCTATGTATTCAGTTGATGCTATGTATTTAGTTGATGCTATGTATTCAGTTGATACTATGTATTCAGTTGATGCTATGTATTCAGTTGATACTATGTATTTAGTTGATGCTATGTATTTAGTTGATACTATGTATTCAGTTGATGCTATGTATTCAGTTGATGCTATGTATTCAGTTGATGCTATGTATTTAGTTGATACTATGTATTCAGTTGATGCTATGTATTCAGTTGATGCTATGTATTCAGTTGATGCTATGTATTCAGTTGATGCTATGTATTCAGTTGATACTATGTATTCAGTTGATGCTATGTATTCAGTTGATACTATGTATTCAGTTGATGCTATGTATTCAGTTGATGCTATGTATTCAGTTGATGCTATGTATTCAGTTGATGCTATGTATTCAGTTGATGCTATGTATTCAGTTGATACTATGTATTCAGTTGATACTATGTATTCAGTTGATGCTATGTATTCAGTTTATGTATTGTGTTCAGTTTAGGTGA
The DNA here is from genome assembly GCA_944989445.1 of Ampullaceana balthica. Classification (NCBI taxonomy): domain Eukaryota; kingdom Metazoa; phylum Mollusca; class Gastropoda; family Lymnaeidae; genus Ampullaceana; species Ampullaceana balthica. The sequence continues at coordinate 12,072 of CALYLW010002830.1, read as the reverse complement.
CGTGTTGTGTTTAAGATTCCAGCATTAAAAAACTGCTTCATTTAAAGATAAACATGCTATGATGTGTTTTTTTTAAAGTATGCAATTGACGTCAATAACGGTAACCATGGGTATGCAGGATATTTTGTTTTCTAATCGGTTGGGACCTATGGCACACCCTTGAGACTCACTGGACACATCTAGGCGCTGAGCATTCGACAGTTTATTAATGTAGATCATCATTAGGCACTGAGTGCTGTCACCAAAAGATGTAACACAAAGAACTTGTCATACAAATAGTAAACAAGCACGTGACTAGAAGTAAACACGCCTTAGCCAATGAGAGACAAATTGTTTTATTTCATGTCTTTATTGTTTGGGCCAGGGATCTGTTATCACAGGGTCAATACTAGAAAGGGATCCTCGTTACAGGCACACGATGGACATCCGTTTGTTGAAGGTTTCATTCCGAATGGGCAGTAGACCGCACAGGAGAGCAGAATACAGGCGGGAATACGTTTAGCTGTTAGGAGAATGTTAGGACAATGTTAGTTGGTTAACTCAATTAATACGTTTAGCTGTTAGGAGAATGTTAGGACTGTATTAGTTTTTCAACTCAATTAATACGTTTAGCTGTTAGGAGAATGTTAGGACAATGTAAGTTGGTCAACTCAATTAATACGTTTAGCTGTTAGGAGAATGTTTGGACAATGTTAGTTGGCCAACTCAATTAATACGTTTAGCTGTTAGGAGAATGTTTGGACAATGTTAGTTCTTCCAGTCTGGTCTTTAAACATTTCGTTCAGTCTTCTGTTTAAACATTTCCTTCAGTCTTGTATTTCAACATTTCTTTCAGTCTTGTATTTTAACATTGCCCCAAAGCCAAAGTTATCCCAACTTTCAAAAGAAGTCAGCAATCACTACCATTTCAAAGATATGTGAATATAAACATCTCAAACGAGATACGACCCGTGGCGTAGCATACGCCGCAGACATGCTCATCGGAGATAGTGCGAATAACGGGAGGGGGTGCAAAAGGACACAAACAGCAGAAGGAAGTAATGGTAAAAAGCAGAAACAAACTTTATTTAATGACGTTTACGTAAAACGCGTGTTACGATAATTCTGTTCAACCTTGCACTAAAAACATACTTAAATGAAAAATAAATTCATTGGAAACAGGCTTATTTTCAAATAGAAAATAAGGCTTTTATGGTGGAAAGGGGAGTGGGGGGGGTTCAAAACCTAATGACGTCATTATTGAAGAAGGGGTCAAAGTTTTTGTGACGAGGTGTTACCAGGGCGTACGGGGTGAAAAATCAGCCAAAATCGCATGACGTCATTTATGGACGGCAAATTAGTCTATTATGTGATGGTTTTTATAAATTAATAAACATGAATAAATAATTGTAATTGAAACGAAGTAAAGGTGGGGAACATGTTGACCATTGCATGCCATATTTATGTAAGCAGTAATTAAAGAGGCCGCATAAGATTATATACCAATAAATACACATTTATAAAAATACACTATATATTTTAAAGGCCACAAGAAACTTACTGAGGTCACAGGTCCCCCCCCCCGAATGAGATAAAACGTATTCCAAATTTACACCCAAAAACATTATCAATTACTATTCTTTTATTTTATATTTATAAATAATTATTTTTTTTACAAACAAAGAAATTGTATTCATTAGTATGTAATCATATATATACATTTACTTTCCTATCTTTCATATTTGAAAAATCGTGTAATATGCTAACAAAATTTGTAATATCTTGTTCTATGGACAATATTGCAAAATTTTGTTGTCTTAAATCGTTCATTGTGAAACGAAGATAATTTTTATCAACTTCAATTTAGAGAAGCTCCTTTCACAACTAGCGACATTAATGGCAATTGTTGAAAAACATCCTAGCAAAATTACAATGTTGGGTACAGAATTTTCCAATCTATACTGTTGAATAAATTTTAATAGATCAAGGGGGCCTTTTCCCCCGTTTTTCTAACATTATACTTATTCTTGTAGTGTAAGTACAGCCATAATAAAACAAACCCGTAATAACAAAGTTTTTGACTATAAATCCCT
>CALYLW010002830.1:0-5000 GCA_944989445.1 Ampullaceana balthica | reverse complement strand
AAAATCAAAGTGCTTATGTATGTATGTATGTATGCATGTCTGTTATAGCTGACTAAAACATTAATCCGATCGCCATATAGCTTTTGGAGACTTTTGAGTACGCTCCCGGGATGGAAATAGGCAACTTTTTTTTCAAAATTTAACACTCAAGGGGCGCCGGGGGCCCATAATGAGAATTTTTCTAATATGAGCTATATAAAAATTAGTTTAAGCGCTAGATACTGTGTAAATTGTTGGATTTTAACCAAACTTTGTATATAACAACTTGATAGCCAATATTAAAATACTATAGGGCACTGAATTCCTAAAAGTCATTCATTTGGGGCTGGGGGCCAAAAATTCCCATTTTTTAACGTTTAAGATTTATTTCACCATTCCGTTATTAACAATATTGACAAATAATGACACATGTATCCATTACTATACAAATTGAAATGAACAGGTGTTTTGAACTTTATATCTTGCACTGAATGGGCCCTGTGGCCCCTAATGTATTTTTGTGTGCTAAAAGAAGTTATATAAAAATTAGTTTCTGCGTTAGTTACTGAGTAAATGAATGGATCTTAACCAAAATTTGAATACAAAAACTTGGTAGCCCATATTAAAATACTATAGGGCACAGAACTTCAAATGTCCATTCCTTCGGTGCTGGGGGCCCCAAATGTCTTTTTTCTTCATATATGATTAAGATATTTTTCCACATTCAATTTTTCACGATCTTGCGGAATATATTTTTAAGGAAACTGAATGAAAATGAAAGGGGCTTTTTGAAATTAACATCTTTCAATGAAAGAGCCCAGGGGCCCCTAAATGTAATTATTTTCTTATATTAGCTGTATAAAAATAAGTATTAGCGTAGAATACTGAGAAAATTAATGTATCTTGATCCATTTTAGTATATAAAAACTCAAGATAGGGCATTGAACTCCTAATTTTCATTCCCTCGGGGCAGGGGGCCCAAACTGTCTTTTTTAGTAAATGTTTAATATTTTACTGTCCATAAATTTTTAAAAATTAAGAAAATATAAATAAATGTATGTACATGTATTTTGAAATTTATTCAAATGAACATATGTTTCACACTTTATTTCTTGCAATAATTGGGCCCTGGGGCCCTAATATCGTTTTTTGCTTATACGAGCTTTATAAAAATTAGTTTATGCAATAGCTACTGAGTAAATGATTGGAATTTAACACTCATGGGGCGCCGGGGGGCCCATAATGTAATGTTTTGTTTATATAAGCTATATAAAAATTTAGATTAAGCGTTAGCTACTGTGTTAATTGATGGATCTTAATAACTAAACTTTGTATAAAAAACTTGACAGCCAATATTAAAATACTATAGGGCAATAAACTCCTAATTGACCATTCCTTTGGGCCTGGGGGCCCAAAATGCCATTTTTCTTCAACTTTTAAGAATGTTTTTCCCATTTAATTATTGACGATCTTGAAAAATAATGATAAATGTCTCCATTATTATCCATATTGAAATGAACAGGTGTTTTGAACTTTATGTCTTGCACAGAATGGGCCCTGGGGCCCTTCAGTGTAGTTTTTTGCTTATATGAGCTATATAAAATTTAGTTTATGCGTTACCTACTAAGTAAATGAATGGATCTTAACCAAACTTAATATTCCAAAACTTGGTATCCCATATTAAAATACTAAGGGCACTGAAACTTCTAATGTCAATATCTTCGGGGCCGGGGGCCCCAAATGTCTTTTTTCGTATATGTTTAAGATATTTTTCCTATTCCCTTTTTAAAGATCTTGAGAAATATATCCCACAATAAAACTGAATTAAAATGAACAGGTTTTTGAAATTGACCTCTTGCACTGAATGGGCCGGGGGCCCCTTAATGTCATTTCCCCCTATATTAGCTATGTAAAAAGTAGTTTAAGCGTTGGATAATGAGAAAATAACTGGATTTCTGACCAAACTTAGTATATAAAAACTTAAGAGCCTATATTACTATAGGGCACTGAACTCCTAATGTCCATTCCCTCGGAGCTGGGGGCCCCAAATGTCTTTTTACTGAACTTTAATAATTGTATTCCCTATTCAATTTTACACGATATTGAGGGATATAGCTTGAGTACAATGTCAATAAAAAACTATATTATCACTCATTTTGAGGCCGGGGCCCTTATATCGTTTCCTCTTTTGTACGCTATTTAATTATTAATTAATTTAATCGTTTGTTATGAAACTTGGAATTTTTTTCACACTTCCGCGAAGGTTTTTGCATAATTGTTTTTAAACATACCACACATTGATTTCTTCAAATGTATCAATTTTTACTGAGATCGTTGCAACGCACGACGGGTCTGCTAGTATTTTATATAAATTACTACTTGCATGTTAAACACAATATTTGAACCACCATGAATTGTAGGTACTTGTCACGTGTGAATCACCAGTTGAATGACGGTGAGGTCACGTAAGTGAAAGCGCGGGAAGAAGGTTCGAGATTATGAGGGGAGTTGTGAGAATTGTGTGTGTAATGGCGCACGTGTGTTTGAGGACTCCACGTTGTATAACCTCCAATTATATATGTTATGTACATAGTGTTGATATTAAAGTTGTTTTATTGAAACCAGTTCTTCAGAGCATCATTGTATGCAAGGTTATGTATTGAGAGAACGCCAAAAAAGATACACTTATTAGTAAAACATCACGAAGATGTTACATTGGTGTCAGAAGTGAACAAAGGGCGTATTGTTGGCACAGTACAGAAACGATCGTCGTGGAAGTGACAATTATTTTGTATTCACAAAAGGGAAGTATTCATTCAAAGAAGAAATATTAGCAGCCATCGTATTTTGTGAATATTAATTGCCGTGTGTGGCAGTGTATAAACTTTTGAAGATTGAAGGAATATTATAAGTATTTCAATATGGCGGCGTAAACACACGTGACCACTGCGTGCACTGTGTAAAACTGGGTCAGACAAGTCCTAATTATACGGCTACACAGTCAACATAGTACAAGCCTACTACAGTGTACTACACACTATCGAGAGCTGGTAGGTCTTTACGTCAGCAAGCTTAACAAGCTAAACAATTTCGGGAAATAACTATAAACAAACCTTGAACTTGGGAAGCTATGGACTATTAACAACTGTGTCAGTGTGAATTATAAATCAAGGAACGGAAATTGTATTCATTCATTGTTTGAAATGTGTGATCATTGCAATTTGGATCAATGGAGTGAACTAAAGTGTCTAAAAACTACTCTAAAGTTTGGATATTGGAAAATTTGACTAAGTGACTTATTTTATTCAAAACTTTGGACCATCGGATGTGTTTTGTCAATCTGAGTGGGTATATATATAAGTATACTTAAGATCCCCGTGTGAGGATGCTTTGTAGCCTCATTTTGTCAAAATCAAATTTAATGGTTTAGATGTGTCACCTATTTGAACTTAACGTATTTTGAATTCAAGATTTTTCCTTTGACGGATTTATACCTTAATAAATAAATACTTACATTCAATACTGAATGGCTTGACTCATATTATTCCATAAAACTAAACATAGATTACTACACAGAATTCACTGCCATAGCAAAAGAATTTGGCTTAAGTGGAAAAGAATTGAAAGACTTTGTTGAAGAGAAAGTCAAAATTGCTGAAGAAAAAGATAAACAAAAATAGCCAAAGAAAAAGAGATGCGAAAAATAGCCAAAGCAGAAGAGAGGCAAAAACAAATAATTGAAAGAGAAGGAAAGAGCTGCAAGAAGAGAACTTGAGCAACTTCAAATTGACAAGTTAAAACGACAATTTGATTTAGAGAGTAGAGGCCACAAACCTGGTAATGTCACAAATAGAAAGTCAGCACCGAAGGATACTATCAAAGTTAGAAAATATGATAGTTAGAAAGAAAAAATGGATGTTTATCTGGATTATTTTGAATCCATAATGGCCATGAAAGGTTATGATGAAGAAGATTGGCCAGCACAACTGATGACTCAACTAACTGGAGAAGCATTTATAGCTTACAACAGTATATCCAAAGAAGACAAAAACATATAAAAATGTCAAAAAGGCACTCCTATGTCATTTCGGAAAGTCAGAAAATTATTATAGAAAAGTATTTCAGGAAATGAGAATCAAGATGAACAAAGATCCACAGATCATAGTGCATGAAGTACAAGTTAAATTAACAAAATGGCTGGAACTTACAGCAATAGATACGAGCAATCCAAAGGCCATACTAGACATTGTGTTAATTGACAAGTTCTTAGATAATGCAACACCGACTCTATTCACATATTTAACTGATAAGAAAGTTCGTACTCAAGCAGAGCTAACAAATGCATTACGCACATTTAAAGACTCTCATCGAAATGTGGAAATGGATACAAGACAAGACATATTTGCAGCAATACAAATTAAAAACCAAGAAAAAAGACAAGGAAAGAGTCTGCCAAACCAAGGCAACAGACAAACTATTTGCTGGTACTTTTTTGACAGGACATATGGCGAGGCAGTTTTACCACAATAAAGGACAACCAAATAGGGTGTCACGTAATGGCAGCCCTATAAGAAAGAAAACAGAAGAAAAATCAAGACAAGATCACTTTGAAAACAAAGGTAGACAATCACTGAGAGAAAAATATAATCATAATTCCAGACAGAGATTATGATCAAGGTAGACAATCATGGAGAGACAGATATAATCATAATTCCATATATAGAGATTATAATCAAGATAGAAGATCATGGAGAGGCAAATATTGTTTTGATTCCAGGAAAAGAAATTATGATCAACCATGGAGAAAGAATGAAAAACAAGACATGGATGATATAATAAAGTTGAATCGAGAAGACGTAATAACTAGTGACACTGTAGCCACTATTTACAATCACGTATATGACAAAAGGGATGAAGGCAATAGTAGCAGAGATAGAGTTGGTACTGTTCAATCTGAGAGGTTTTATGTACAATCATCTGAAGTAGGAAGAACAATGGGTTGTGTATTAAGCAGAATCAGA